>CM053790.1:576396319-576481319 GCA_028749045.1 Cupressus sempervirens | reverse complement strand
CTTCATTAAAATCATGACTTGAACAAAGCCAACGATACAAAACCTATTGCCACTTTTGAAAAAAGGTTGCCTCCAACATTGCAAACATATGATAAATGGAAATAGCACAGGCCTGAGCCATAACCCAGTTAAATTGGTCTACTTGTTGATTAGTTGGGTATTAAAGTTAATTTGGGCATCACTATAGAGATCTTTTGGATTGTGGATTATTGATTATAAAAAGAAAAGAAAAAAAAATACGACATTAATCATTCCTCATTTGTATGTATATAAATAGAGAAATCTTGGCACAACTTAAAAACAATAAAACTTACTCAACATGTAGCATTAAAATGGCAACAACTATGGGTAAGTAGATTCCTCTTCCTCTCTCATTTTTCATATATTTATTTCACTTGAACTATTATTTCTTAGAGGGCATTTTGTAATATTGGATACATTTTATGCAGTACACAATGAGGACAATCATGGATGTACCTAGTATACCTAGCTTTTGAGGACATTCTACTTGCATGCATCACTTATATGTCAGGCATGAAGAAAATTCCCCAATTTATAATGAATGGTTGGATATAAAGTCTCCATAAAATGGCCCAAATATGGTAGCCAAGGATGTAACCATGCATGTATTGGCATGATCTCCCTACGAGCATCTCAAGTATCTATTGTTGCTATTAATTTGGTCTAGTTGTTGATTAGCTAGATTAATTACAAATCCCTATAGAACTATTATTAGATTATGTACAATATAACGAACAATCAATTGTTTCCAGCTAGCAAGATCAAATACAATTTTCCAAGCTGATGAAATTGCATATGTAGATGTATGTATGTGTATATATATATATGTATGTATGTATGTATGTATGTATAGACATATATATACATATATATATGTATATGTATGTTTATATGTATATATACATACATACATATACACACATATGTGTGTGTGTGTGTGTCTATGTATGTATGTATGTATGTATATATACAAAGAGAGACCTTGTGGATTGTGGAGATCTGTGGAGATCTAGGATTTCATTGTTGTGCCCTTGTGATTACTGCATTATGTTGTCATCTCCTTGTGATCTTTGCATCTCATTGCCATGCCCTTGTGATCTCTATCTATGTATGTACATATCTATATAAATATATGTATATGTATATATATGTGTATATGTTTGTATGCATACATGCATGTATGTATGTTTGTACGTATGGAAACAGAGTCATCTTAACAAAATAGGTAAACAATATAACTCACTCAATGGGTAGTATGACCATAGATGCAATGGTAGTGCCTATAGGTAAGTAGATTTCTCTTTTTTTTCTCTCATTTTACATGTGTTTATTTCACTTGAACTATTATTTAAAAGGGGGCATTTTTTAATATTGGATTCATTTTATGTAGGAAGCAATGAAAATATTTTTGGATGTACTTGTGTGATGAATTTATCTTGAGAAATGAAGATGGACTTCCCCTAAGAGTAGTAGGAGGGGATGAGGACATTCTGGGTACTTTAAAGATTAATCTTTTCTTAAAGATTTTAGATACTAACAAGGAATTTAGATTTTTATTTTTTATTTTTTTTGGGTGAGGGCAAGGGAGGGGGGGGGGGGGGGGGGGGGGTAAATGAGTTTCCCTCTTCACGTGGTTGGCTCTAATTAGTAGAGAATATTAAAATGTTCTTGAAACCAAGTGAAGGTCAACGTTAACCTACAATTGTACAACAACTAATTGTGTGAATCTCTTGGTTTTAGACATTGAGGAAGGATGCCATAGTTCAATATGCAATGTTAATTTGATATGCATACAACATCAAGTGGAGCTTAAAAACAAAATAGTTTTGCATTTTTTTAGAGGTCATTAAATAGGTATTTTAAGTTATAGACCATCATGAATATTGTTCATGATGGTTTGTAATCTGAAAAACTTAATAAACCTATTAAATAAAGTGTTGTTTTTTATTAGCTCTGTCCATTTTCCATGCATTTGAACATATTGCACATGCTTTCTCAATTCAAAGTGGCAGAATCTTAATTTGGATGCAATGAAAAAATGACATGCACAAGAAGATGAGAAAAAGATGTCACTTGTGTAGGTCTAGAACCTTTTTTGGTACTATAAAGATTGATCCTTAAATATTTTAGATATTAATGGGGAATTTAGATGTTAGGGGAGGGGTGGGGCCAAATGAGCTTCCACCTTGACATGGTTGGCCCTGATTAGTAGAGAATATTAAACTATTCTTGAAGCCAAATAAAGCTCAACATTAACCTATGATTACATGATAACTAATTGTGTCAATCTATTGTGAGCTATGAGAGCATTGTATCTATTCAATGTTTTCCACTAATTTTTTAAATTAATATAGCACACCATCACAATTAAGATGACCACTTTTAATGGCGAGCTATTAGTCATGCAAAATTCCTACAACATGCCCATTGCTATTAAGAAAAATATTTCTAATGGCTTTTTGTTGGTCCCATAGCATTTTTGTAGCAAATACATCACAATTGTAATTATGTCTATGACAATTTTTATCACAATTAGGACCATGAAAATGAGCTTTTTACCAATGACTTGCCTCAATTTATGACAGTTGTATCCATTGCAATTTGGATAGTTTTATGAGGAAAAATGTATGATGCTTGTCTAGCAAGATCCAATTCCTCTTTCTGTCGATTGGGCAATGGGTGAATTAATACAACCTTCCATCACAATTTGGGCCCCAATATAGTAGTGACATGAAGATTTCCTTAGGAGAGAGTTGTGTGTTATTAGCCACACCATAGTTGATAAGGAAAGAGTTATGTGTTATCTTAATGGATTAAAGCCAAGCATTCAAGAGATGTTTAGTCTAGTTTGAATGACCTATATTGAGTTTGACTTATTTTCCCTAAGAGTAGAAGAGAAGCTAAGAAAGAAGTTTGATAACAAAATTGGTGGTAGAGGTTACCATGGAAGATCTAGTGGATGATCTTATGGAGGCCAAAATGATGATTAAAATAAAAAGGATGAGGCAAGAAGTGGAAGTTGGAACCAGAGGGGAAACAATATGAACCATTTATATGATTAGGCTAATAGACATCAGAGAGGAAGGGGAAGAGTACATAGATCTAAAAGAGGAGGCTTCTGTGGGAAATGTTTTTTAATGTGGAGAAGAAGGGCATAGATAATTTGAGTGTTCCCAATGTCAAGGATGGATAGATCAAAGAACCAAAGGCCAAGCTAGAGTTGCACATGTTGATGAAGATGAAAAATCATCCCATTCTAAAGATACTGAAAGAGGATAAGTCCTAGTTAATAGGAGAGTCTTTCTATGTAGAGTGTGAACTTGATCAAAGGAGTAGTTTGTTTTGTACGAGGTATGTAAGTGTTGTGATGTGGTCATTGATGGTGGAAGTAATAACAATACAATGTTAGAAAATATGGTCACAAAGTTGAAATTGAAGAGGAAGAAATGCTTGCATCCATACCATATTGTTTGGGTGCAAAATAACAACAAGGTAATTCTTAGTGAGTAATGTTCAGTGAAGTTGAATATTTGAAGCTACCAAGATGAGGTGTTCTACGATATCATACATGTGGACATATGTCATATGCTAGTGGGTAGGCTATGGCAATTTGATAGGCATGTTGTACATGATGGGAGAGAAAATAGCTACACTTTAACAAAGGTTGGAGTGAAATATAAGTTGAAGTCATTGAAGCAGAAAGTATCTAAAAGGTATGCAGTGCTGGTAGAATATTTTATGTTGATGGAAAGAAATTTCTCCAAGTTATGTAGCATAAGCATATGTGTTTTGATGTAATCCCAAAAGATGATAAAGAAAAAGTATAGGAGCTACCAACCAAAAGTTTAGATTTATTGGGAGTGTTTCCTAGTATTGTGTTAGATAATGTACTTGATGGATTAACCCCAGTCAAGAAGATCAGTCACCACATGGATCTGATTTTAGGAGCTAGTTTTCCAAACAAGGAAACACACATGTAATAACACTAGAAGAAAGTGAAGTGTTGAATAGACAAGCCCATGAATTTTTTTAGAAGGAGTTGATTGTAGAGAGTTTGAGTTTGTATGTTGTACCAAAAATATTAGCACCAAAGAAGAATGGAGAATGGATGATGTGCATAGATTATGATGATATCAAAACAATCATTTAAGGATTCCAATTAACAATGATGGGTGATATTATGGACTGTTTGAGTGGAGCTATGTATTTCACAAAGATATATCTGAAGAGTAGATACAAATAGATTCAAATTAGAGAAGGTGATGAGTGGAAGACTTCTTTAAAGACAAGGGAAGGACTTTGTGAGTGGTTAGTCATGCCTTTCAAACTAACCAATTCACCAAGCACTTTCATGTGGCTCATGAATGACGTATTGAAGGAGTTTCTATGTAGGTTTGTCATTATTTACCTAGATGATATTTTGATCTTTAGTAAGACCCTAGAGGAGCATTTGATGCATATTCAAAAGGTCTTTAGTAAGTTGAGGGAAGCAAAGTTGCTAATAAACCTAAACAAGTGTAGTTTTCTAAAGATGATTTTGTGTACCTAGGATTCGTAGTCTCATTATAAGGTCTAAAAATGGACCTAGAGAAAGTGAAGGCTATTCTTGAAAAACATACTTCGAAGAGTCTAACAAAGGTAAGATCTTTTCATGGACTAGCTAGCTTTTATAGAAAATTCATAAGAGGTTTTAGCAGTACTTTTGGACCCTTGACTAAAACAATGAGGGGGGATAGGAAAGAATTTGAGTGGAATGTAGGAGTAGATAAGAGTTTTAATATGTTGAAATAGAAAGCTAAAGAGAAACCTATTTTAGCACTTTCATATTTTAACAAGGTGTTTCAAGTAGATTGTGATGCTAGTGGTAATAGAATAGGAGTTTTTTTGAGCCAAGAAGGTAGACCTATTGCTTAAATTAGTGAGAAGTTAAATTAAGAAAAAAGAAAACATTATATTGATGATTAGGAATTTTATGTTATAGTTCATGAGCTGAAGAAGTAGAGACAATATATTCTTCCTAAGGAGTTTGTTTAGTATATTGATCATCAAGCTTTGCAATATTTGAATAGTTAAGGAAAATTAAACCAGAGGCATTTGAAGTGGGTCAAGTTTTTATAGAGTTATATTTTTTTTTTTGAGCATGGGAGTAGAAAGACTAATACAGTTGCAGATGCTCTTAGTAGAAGATAGATTTTGTTGACATAGATGTTAATTGAGGTGGTTAGGTTCAAGGAACTCAATAATTTGTATCTAGAGGATCCATTTTTTGGTGAAGCTTGGAAAGATCATGCAAAACCTATTACATTTGACAAGACAAAGTGGTTGGATTTCATAATCCAAGGGTTGAAAAAATTATTCAATTGTATGTTGTCTTTGATGTTACAGGTAAGTGCAAGAATTTGGGTCGCACTTTTGGGCAAAAAGTGGAACTGTTTTTCTTGCTTTTGAAATTTATTTTCAATTAATATCAAAATTTGACACATTTAGAGATTGAATATAAAATAAAATTAGAAATAAAATTGTAGTGTTCAGAACCTAGTTTTTGAATATGTAATTTATTTGTATACCCATATGATAGATTTTTTTTTTTGGTATGGATCTTTAAAAACCACTTTTTCAAAATGCCTATTTTGGGAACATACCACACTCATGTATGGACACCATAATTTGACACAAATAAATGAATTTTGGTAAATCCTTTTAAATAAAGTTACCTAACAAATCAAACATTGATGATAATATTTTTTCTTAATTTTTCATTGAATAATTTTTTTATTATTAATTTTTAATTGGCTATAAATTTTAATTTTAAAATCTTTCATGTATGAACACCATAATTTGATCAAAATTTCACTTTTCTAAAAAGCTATTTTTTAAACTTCAAAAAAATTGTATGTAGATTGATGATATATACATTAATTTATGAAAAATTATAAAATTAAAATGTTATTAATTTTTTAGTAAACCTTTCTATTTTACATTTAGGTACCACCTTTGATAAATAACAATACAAAAATAGTGAAGAAAATCATAATACTATTAAATTTATATTTCTAAAATCAGGATAGTCAGAGCTTTAATGGGTTTTTGTTTTGCAAATTTATTTGATCGGGAAGACCTTCAAAAAATTATGGCAAGGCATGAATTTGTTAGTTCAATGCCTTAGCCAAATCTTAAGATGTGAAAGCATAGGCTTGGTCTCAGTAGTCCTATCTTGAACCAAAATCCAAGGCAAGAAAAAAAATCTCACACCATGCTATAAGAAATTGGCACCCATTATTTGAAATTCAAAAAATGGGTGCCTATTTTGAAAAGTTAAAAGTCGGATATAAAATCTTGTCAATTTTTTTAATTTTTTTTTAGAAATAGGTACCCATTTTTTAAAAGTAAAAAATGGGTACCCGTTTTTTATTTTAAAAAAGGGTACCCATTTCTAAAAAAATCAATTTTTAAAAAATAAATCAAAAGAGGAATTTAAAATCCCTCCAAAAATGAAAATTTTGAATTTTTGGGAAATAGGTACCCATTTTTTAAAAATAAAAAATAGGTGCCCAATTTTTAAAAGTAAAAAATGGGTAACCAATTTTTGAAAAATGGGGACCTATTTTTTACTTTTAAAAAATGGGTACCCATTTCTAAAAAATTCAATTTTTTTACTCTTTCAAAAATGGGTACCCATTTTTTGAAATAAAAAATGTACACCAATTATTTTTTTTAAATGTGTGCCCTTTTCTGAAAAATAGGTACCCATTTTTGAAGAGGTCACATTTCATAAAGTTGTCTTCCACGAAATTGTGACCCAACTTTGTAGATTCACCCTTATAGAAAATGTCAAGCCCTTACCAAGTAGTCACTCATAGTCAAGATCACTCACGCATTGAAGGTAGTTTCCTATATGAACCAAGCATTCTGTTACAACCAATTTTAGAGACAATATTGACCGAGCTCAGTCAATTAATGAAGCTAGGTCTGTATTGATTAAGTTTAGTCAATTATCAAAGAAAATTTAGCATGATGGATGTACTAACTAAGCTACATTAGTTAACATTACAACACTCATTCTGATTGAGTTGGTCAGTGAATGAACGGATGCTCTATGTTAACCAAGTACTCAATTCTCTATTATTTGCTTGTCAACATATTAAGTCTAATAAATTTATTGGTTAATAAAAGATGACTTAATGGATGATAATTTTTTGATTAAAAGAGTATTCAAGTGGACTGAACAAGGTAAATCATATAAATGAAATGTCAAGTTGAGGATTGAAATGTGGAACTGAAGAAGATGAATTAACAAAGTGAAGTAGGAAGAATATCTATAAGAGGACATATTATCTAAATTGACAGAGTTGTAAGCAACATTCTTATCAAGAAGGATCAAGTAATCAAGCAAGAAGAAAGATCTAAATCAGGAAAGCTAGTTGCATTAGCAATTGGGTCTAGTCATTGTTACTCTCTAATAATTGTAGCAGTGAATCAAATCTCCTATCAAAGTTATCCTAATAGCTATTTAGCAAATCCTCTAACATGGTGTCATTTCTATATTCAAGTGTTTGAAGACCTCTAACAATGTCACTCCCAACAAGGTGAATTAAATCCTTTAAAAGGGTCAGACCTAACAATGTATTTTGTAAACTTTAACAGGGTTCGCTCCTAATAGGGCTCACTTCAAAATAGTGAAAAAATAGTAACTAGTTGCTATTGGTGGTTTTCCCAAATTAGGTTTCCACATTAAATCTCGTTGTCTCTTTTGTTCATGTTATTTCCTTTATGCTTCTACATTTAAGATAATAAATTCTAAATCACGTTAAATATTTTAACATCTTATTATCTTTGTGTTAACTGTGTAACAACAAAATATTCTTTGTTTATTGAGTTTCAATAAGGATTTAGATTAAAGTTGTGTTGACATCTTAATGGCTTGGGATTTTTTTTGTAGTAACTGATTCACCCCTCCCCTCTCAGTTACTCCTTTTCATTTCCAAAAATTGGTATCAAAGCTATTTTCTTGTAGATAAAGTTTTAGACCTAAGCTAAAGATCCCAATGTCTTGCAGAAGGGAAATTCCTAGGTTGAGTTGAGATAACTTCCAAGTATGGTAGGAAATCATGAAACTTTATTTGGCAACCATTGGAGCATAGGCCTAAAATACCTAGAGAACAAGTATGTGGCCTGTTGGACCTTTTTCTATGGACCAAATTATGGAAAAGAAGAATCACAACATAATCATGATTGACATTTCTTCTACTCTCAGTTATGTTGAATTTGATGAAGTCAAAGATTGTCTTACTACTCATGAAATGTGGATCTAGGTAAAAATATATCGATGGAGGAGATGAAAATGTGAGTTGAGTTAAGGAAAAAATTCTAATAGGTTAGTTTGATCAAATGAAGATGAGAGAAGATGAAAACATTGTATAGTAAAATCAAAGAATCATTGCATGTGTGAGCGCAATTAGTACCATAGGAGGGAAAATAGATTATGTGTTAGTGGTTAGAAAGGTACTCATAAATCTTCTTCCTATTTATGCAATTAGAGTTTTATCTATTCAAAAAATGAGGCATGATCTAAAAAATGATATAACTTTTGATGCACTAATGAGAAGGTTGACAACCTTTGAGTTCAAAAAATTTGATAACTATATTCCTAACTCTAGTATCATTGAGTCTTCATTTCAAGCTAAAGTGTGACTCAAAAAGAAATGTGGAAAATCCAAAGGCAAAAAATGTGATAGTGAAGATTAAGATGATTCTAGTGATGACTTTGAAACCATTGAAGCCCTGATTGCAAGAAGATTCCTAGTTGCTCACATTGCGGGAAGGTGTCCAAACAAAGAAAGTAAAGAATAAAATAAGTATAAAGACAAGAAATAATTCAAAAGCTACCAAGATAACAAGGATAAAGGTAAGAAATCTTGTTACAAGGCTAAAGATTTGGATAGTAACTTGATGATGATGAAATGGTTTACATTTCTACTAAAGATGAATCAGATGATGAAAATGATAAGGTGGCCCTCATTTATCATATTTGCAAAATTGACACATTGATCATAGATAGTGGTTGTTCTCACCACATGACTAGTGATAAAATAAAATTTGAACACTTGGAGCACTATGATGGTGGAAGTGTCTAATTTGGAAATCATGAACCCTATTATGTAAAGGGAAAATGTTGCATTGCATTAACTAATGAACTTAGATTTGATAATGTATACTAGGTTGGAGGACTGGACTACTATATACTTAGTGTGGCATAGTAGAACAACATTAGATTCAAGGTAGATTTCATAAATAGATAAGCCAAGTTGCTAGATGGGAAAGGGAATCTAGTTGGGACTTGCAATCAAACATAAGGTAATCTATTCTATGTAGATCTAACTAAAAGTTCATGTTTCCTAGCACAAGTAGAGGAAAGCTGGCTATGGCATAAAAAAAATTGTGTCATGGTAATTTTGATAACCCGGTCAACATAAGAAAGAATAATAGAGTGAGAGGCTTTCCAAGTCTAACAAAACCTAATATGAGCATGTGCAAAAAATGGTCAAAGTGGGAAGATGGGAAAGACAAGCTTCAAAAGAAAGGATTATCATTCTGAACAAGTTCTAGAGTTGGTTCATAGAGATCTTTGTCAACCTATTTGCATAGAAAGATACTATGGAGATAAGTATTTCTTTTATTTGTTGATCATTATTCTAGGATGATGAGAGTAATGTACTTGAAAGATAAAATTGAAGCCATTAAAAAATTCAAGTGGTATATGGCTAGATTGGAGAAAGAAATAAGAAAGAAAATAAAATGTTTAAGGTCAGAGAGAGGAGGAGAATTCATCTCAAATGAACTCAATGAATTTACATTGAAAGAGGAATCAAAAGAAAGGTATTTGCACTTGGTACACCTCAATAGAATGGCATAGTATAAATAATTAATTGATCCATTATGGATTATGCAAGAATGCTAATGATAGAGAAAAATTGTTTCAATCAAATAATGGAATGAAGAAATCAATACAAAATTTCATACCTTAAACTAAGTTCAATTGAAGAAAGATATAGATGAAACACCTTATGAATTATGGTATGGCTATGGACCTAATGTCTATTTTTAAAAAAAAATTGGAAGAAAATGTTACATCTTAAAAGAAAAAAGGAAAGGAAAGTTTTATGTTTAAAGTGATGAATGCATATTGCTACGATACTCCAACAAAATCAAAGCATACAAATGTCTAAATCTTACTACTCACAAGGTTACAAAAAGTGCAGATGCAATAATTGATGAGTTTGTAAAAAAGAGTGAAGAATGAAATATAAAAGAATCTAAAAACTATAGAAACTTTGTTTACTTTGACCCTGATACTTCACCTAAAATTTAAGAAAATGCAACTAGAAATCAACACAAATGGGTATTCATAAATAAGTTAAATGAAAATGGAACAAAATAAAAGGTACATGTTTTCTTATTGAGTTTATACCTTAAACTATTAAAGATGCATTAGAAAATGAATGAAGAGATTGAACAAATTGAAAGGAACACAACTTGGACTATTGTTCCTAGACCTAAGGACAAAAACATAATTGGCACAAATAGGTATTCAAAAATAAGTTAAATGAAAATGGAGAAGTATCAAGGAACAAGGAAAAGTTACTATGCAAAGGTTATGCTCAAGAAGAGGTATTGATTATTGAGACACATTTGCTCCTATTGCAAGACTAGAAGGTGTTAGTACATACTTTCTTATGTTGCATATATAGGATTCAAATTATATTAGATAGATGTAAAGTTAGACTTCTTGACTAGAATCATAAAAGAAGAAATCTACATGGGGAAACCTGAATTTTTCATAGATCCTAACAAAAGGGATATTGCTTGCAGATTACACAAAGCTTTATATGGTCTCAAAAAAGCCCCAAGAGCCTGGTATAGAAGATTACATAGCTATCTGATAAAGATTGGTTTTCAAAGGACAAATGAAAACAACTATCTATACATTAAAGAAGGACAAGAAAAGAAGATACTGCTAGCAGCAATGTTTGTATAGATGACATATTATTCAATGGACATGATGACTTATGCAAAAAAAAATTTTGAAGAAATAAGTAAAGAATTTGAAATGTCAATATTTGGAGAGATTAAATTCTTTTTTGACCTACAAATTCAATAGAAGAAGGATGACCTCTACACTAATCAATCAAAGTACATCAAGGAGATATTGAAGAAATTTGGAATGGAGGATTATAGACTAGTTGGAACACCTATGTCTAGTAGACATAAGCTTTCCAAAAATTATTAATCCAAATAGGTAGATTAGTCTACATATAGATCAATGATTAGAAAACTTCATTATGTAGTACACATAAGACCTAATATTACATTAGCATTTAGTATGGTGGCAACTTTTTCTACTAATCCAAAGGACAATCATATGATGATGATAAAAAAAATTATGAGGTATCTAAAAGGTATTGAAGATTATGGTTTGTGGTATAAGAAGGGAGGAAACTTTGAAATGAAATCCTTCACTAAAGTTGATTGGGCAAGAAGTATTGATGGTAGAAAAAACACTATGGGTGGAGCATTCTTTCTTGGAAAGAGGCTATTCTCTTGGACAGGCAAGAAACAAAATTGCATCTCCCAATCTCCAACAGAAGAAAAATATGTTGTAGTGGTAGTTAATTTTTCCAACATCATTTGATTCAAACAACTATTGTTAAGTATGAAGGCAAAAATCAAGGATCTAATAGTTATCTTTTGTGATAACACTAGTACAATTAACATATCCAAGAATCCAATAATGTATACCAAGACAAAGTACATTGAAATATAATATTATTTTATGAGAGAATTAGTACAAGAAAAAGAGGTGAGATTGGAATTTGTGAATACAAAAGAACAAATTGCTAGAATATCCACTAAGCTATTAATTAAGGATACAGTTTTGTATCTATGAGGTAAGCTAAGGGTCATCACCTCATCTCAATCTCAATAAATAAATATTAGCAATACATAAATTGAGCATTCGAAGATCAGTCTAGTTGATGCAGTATTGTCAGAATATATTGCATATGAACTAGTACAACAGGTACATGGCAAATCTATTGTATATTGTCTTTGGCATGAGATATCAAAGAGAGAGTTTCTTGTCATATCAAAGAAATTTAGTATTAGTAAGTTAGAGGGAGAGGCTACAGTCAATGAAATTAGAGAAGTTAGAGAAAATAGGAAAGACTGATATCACAACAAGTCCTCACTAACAAAGGGAGTTCTCATGGATGAGAATTAGAATGAAACTAAGGATATTATCATTACTTCTATTTTTCTTTAAAATTTCTTTGTACTATGACATGTTGTATTGCCATCAATGCCAAAGAGGGAGATTATTGAAAATAATTATTCAATTTTATGTTTTCATTGATGTTACACAAAATTTCAAGCCCTTACTAAGGAGTCATTCATAGTCAAGCTCACTTGAGCATCAAAGTTAGTTTCCTGTAAGAATCGAGCATTCAATTATAACAAACTTTAGAGACAGTATTGACTAAGATCAGTTGGTTAATGAAGCTAACTCTTTATTAATCAAGTTAAGTCAATTATCAAAGAAAATTCATCATGATGTCTATTTTAACCAAGTTGAGTCAATTAATATCAGAACTCTCATTCTACCTAGTTGGTCAACAAATGAAGTGATCCCCTATGTTAATAGAGTATGCAATTCTATATTAGCCAAATGTTAGCATATTAAGTCCAATAAATTTATTGGATAATACAAGATGACTTAAGGTATGATAAATTTTTGATTAAAATAGTATTCAAGTCAACTTGACAAGGTGAATCATATAAATGAAATGTCAAGTTGAGGATTAAAATGTGGAAATGAAGAAGATGAATTAAGGAAGCAAATTTTGAAGTAAATTTGTAAGAGGAAAGAGTATCCAAGTTCACAGAGTTGTAAAGAATATTCTAATCAAGGAGGATCAAGTAATCAAGCCATAATAGATATTTGAATCAAAAAAGTTAGTTGCATCAGCAATCAAGTCAAGTTATTGTTACTCACTAATAATTGTAGCAGTGAATGAAATCTCGTAACAAAGCTATCCTAACAACTATTTAGCAAATCTTCTAACAAGATGACATATCTAGATTGAAGTGTGTGAAGACCTCTAACAAGGCCACTCCTAATAGGGTGAATTAAATTCTCTAATATGGTCACAACTAATAGTGTGTTTTGTAATCTTTAATAGGATTGGCTCCTAATAGGGCTCACTTTAGAAGAGTGAAAAATAGTAACTAGTTGCAATTGGTAGCTTTCCATTAAATCTTGATGTCTTTTGTGTTCATGTTATTTCCTATATGCTTCTTCAAATACATTAATAAAGGATAAATCACATTAAATATCTTGAGATCTAATTATCTTAATGTTAACCAAGTAACAATAGAATATTCAATGTTAATCAAGTTTTTTTGAGGGTTTTGTTTAAAGTTGTGCTAACATCTCAAGGGACTAGGATTATTTTTGTAGTAGCTAATTCACCCATCCCCTCTCAATTACTCCTTTGCATTTCCAACTCCAAGATGGTATGATGTTCAAAGGAAGTCATTTGTGCATTTCCTAAAGTTCAACAAGAAGTATACTGGAGGATTGGTTGGAAAATTTGGGAGATATAAGACCATTTCTTTAATTTCTTATAATTGTTAATGGCCATAGTTATAGTGAGATGAAAAGAAGTTTGTACATAGTGGTAGATTATGTTAGATGGAAAAAGGAGTTAAGAAGAATAATGGGTTGTATTAGCCATTTCTTGTACTAAAAAATTCATGGGATGATGTTAGCATGGATTTCATTATTAAATTACCAAAACCTCAGCAAGGGCATGATTCTATTTTTGTGGTGTTTGACAAGTTTTCAAATATGACACATTTCATTCCCTACAAGAAGACTACTGATGTTGTTCATGTGGCAGAGTTTCTGTTTAGAGAAGTGGTGAGACTACATGGTCTACCAAAGAGTATAGTTTTAGATCAAGATACCAATTTTTAAAGGTATTTTTGGCATACATTGTGGAAGAAAATGAAGAGAGATTTGAAGCTCAGTTCATCACATCATCCACATATTGATGGAAAAACATAGGTGGTGAATAGGAGTTTGGAAAATTTGCTAAGACATTTGGTTGGAAATAAACCAATATAATGAGATTTGATTATACATAGGTAGAATTTTAATATGTTAATTTTGTTAATAGGAGTACGAGTAAATCATCATTAAAAATTGTATATGGGAGTAGTCCTAGAAATGATTTTGAATCGAGGCAATTGGATAAAGTAGAAATAAGTAGTCTTGAAGTAGAAGAATTTGCTAAACATTTGAATAATATCCATGAGGAGGTGAGGAAGCACATTATAAATATGAATATAGAGTATAAGGCCAAGGCAGATGTGAAAAGAAGGTATAAGGAATTTCATATTAGAGATAAATTCTTGGTTGATTCGAGAAAGTGGCATTTTCTAGTAGGTACATATAACAAGCTGAAAATGAAGTTTAGACCATGTGAAATAGTGAAAAGCCATGATTTTAGAAATGTTTATGAAGTGTATTTGTCCGTTGAATTGAATATTTCACTAGTATTTAACATTTCATATTTGATAGAGTATTATGAAGGAGGTGATGGGGATAAGTTGCAAAAGTGGAGTTGGGTATTCTAGTAGCTAGTTCAACTATAAAGGAGAGAGAGGAGATATTGGATTAGTCATGTTGTAAAAAAATACAAGGAACAAAACTTATGAAGAATACCTTGTCAAATGGAAAGGGAGTCTAGTAGAAGATTCTTCATGGATAGCAAGGGAGGAGATTAATCATATTGGTTTTCCTCTGAACACCTAAGACATGATAGAGTCACTTCTCAAATTACCCTAGGTGTCTAATGTAGGAGCTTCTAAGTTGTAAGATAAATCTTGTATCACCCAAAAATATTTCATTTCACTTGTTTGAATAAAGGTTGTCTTAATCTAGGGTTGTTGTCTATGGAGGTTTTCTATTTAGTAAGTCAGTCATACAAGCTTGAAACATCCTAATTTTAGAGGTGGATGTTCATCATGGATATATTAGCCTACTAGTTGAGGCTTGGTATCATATCATTAGTATTCATAGATTCATTTCATATTCTTGGTGTGCAAGTTTCATATAAAAACTCGAAGCTCACCACTGAAGGCCTAAACATGCCTACATAAGGTTTTAAAACTCAATAGATGGCCACTTGCACTATTTTAATCTTGTACATAAGAAGGTGAGGATTCCAAATAGTGGTTTTAATGGCCAATCAGAGTAACGGTTTGAGAGTTATGGCCTTCTGAAGTGGGTCCAACCAAAAATTCCAAAATAAATGTTACAAATGTATTTGGCTAACTATACATGTATTATTAGGGTCTTTTGGCCCAAGGTATTATGTTTGAGTGTCTACAACCTTCCTGGGTGGCATAAAATTCCCTATTTAATAAATTCCTAAACATTGTCTAGGACAACTTTGGGTGATACTGCAATAAACGCACCCATGTGAGTTAGCATATTGTAATTTTGCATTTTGTAATTCTACATTTGCAACAATAATAAGAAGCCTATATTTTATTCCCACAAATTGTTATTACTTATTTGTTCCTATTATGTGCTTAAAGTATTAAGGGGATCAACCTTCATAAAAACACTTATGATCTAATAGAGGTGAAGAATTTGGTTCAATTGAGTTCAACATCTTTTGTGAGGATAATGGTATAAAGAGACAACCTGAATCCTCTAAGACTCTACAACCAAATGTAATAGTAGAGAGAAGGAACATATCAATAAGTGACATAAGTAGAGTAATGATGTTTAAGAAATGTATATCATGTAATGTTTGGAGAGAATTATTGAAAACCATAGTATACACTATATAAAACAGTGTTGATTACATAAGGAATTAGTAAGAAACCTTATCAAATTTGGTTTGGACATACAACTACTATGAAATACTTTATAATCCTTGGAAGTAAGTAATGTATTAAGAAAGATCATGATTTTTGAAAAAATGATTTTATAAGTGATGAAGGAATTTTTTTTTGATATTCATTGAAAATAAAAGCATATAAATGTTTCAGTCAAAGTTTAACAACAATTGTTGAAAGTGCTAATTTAAGAGTGCATGAAAAGTTTAGAATTAAAGAAATGATACTTGATTATGATTCTTAAGGAAATACTAATCAAAGAACTAAAAATTAGGATATTGAGAATGAAATATTTAATAAAATGCACACTAATTCAAAGATTTAGTTACAAAGAGAAGAATACAAAGAAGAAACAAAATCAAAATGTAATGAAAAAATCAGAATTCAGCAATTGACAACTAACATAAATGTGCCAAAGAATCACCCAGTTGAATAAATCATTGGAAGTATGAAAAAAGGAGTTATGAAAAGAAATATACTTAGTGAAGAAGTATTTTTAATATCTCAAGTTGAACCTCAGAATGTGGATGAAGTGTGCAAAGATGACTTTTGGATAAGATCTTTGAAAGAGGCATTAGAGAAGACTGGAAAGAATAAGAATTAGGAATTGCTTCTAGGGCCCAAAGATAAAAATGTTATTTAAACTAAATGGGTATTTAGAGACAAGATGAATGAACAAGGTAAATTTTTGATAAATAAATAAAGACTAGTTTGTAAAGGGTATTCACATCAAGAAGGAATTAATTTTGAGGAAATCTTTGCACATATTTCTAGATTAGAGGCAGTAAGAATGTTTTTAGCATTTGCTGCTAGAAAGGACTATACAGTTTATCAAATGGATTTTAAGTCAACCTTTCTAAATGGATAACTTAAAGAAGAGGTATACATAGAAAAAAATTGATAATATTCCTTTGAGAGATAAAGAAGACATTGTTTGCAGATTAAAGAAAGAATTATATGGAGTGAAACAAGAACCAGGAGACTAGTAAGCTAGATTGCTAAAACAATTGACAAAATTGGGATTTGTGAAAGGTAACATTTGCCAATAGTAATATTTACCCAAGAAAGAATAAAAATGGAAAGTGGGGGTGTGAATCAGGATCTCCTAAACTTTTACTACTTCAAACCCAAAACACACTAAAAATATTGCACCATACACCTCATTAAATTTAATCATCCAAGATCATATAATAAAATGTAATGCAAGATCTACTCACCTATTAGCATGAGTAAAACACATAAAAAAGTAATAAAAGTTGACACAAGGTTTTCTTGTGGAGAAACCCTCCAAAGTGAAGGTAAAACTATAGTTGGGATGACACCAATAAGATATTCACTATTGTAGTAAAAAAGTACCTACTGGGGCTATAATTTGATCACTTTTGATGATCTACCCTATAAGGGGTTTTCTCTATTAAAATATTACTAGATTTTTAACTCTATCTTTACAAAAGAACTTAACTTTATAGTTAAGTGAATACCCTGTTAGGGTATTTACAATTGGCATGTTAGGACCACTCTATTAAGATATTTATTTGATACAATAATTAGAATATAATAGTACATTGATCCTTTGATTTGTATTAATTGTTGATAATAGATCTTTTCTTTGCAGTGACTAATCACCTCACTATGATTGATCTAAAATCACTCCTCAATACAATGCTCAATCACCTTACTCCTTCACAACTCCCTAATTCTCATTCATCTACCTTCAACTCACTCACACATAACCTTTCTCAAGTAACTCATGAAAAATTAATTAAATATCTATTTTAACAAGTTTCTAGATCATAATCAACAATCCACAAATTGATCTATTTTGTTGCTTAAGATTTCCAACTTTCTAAGCAGTTGTTCATACTGCCTAGGAATGAATGATGTATAATTATAGGTGTAATTATCTCCTTCTTCTTCACCTTGATTGTAAAAAAAAAAATCACATTTGGTAAAGTGGTTTCCATAAGTTTTTGGGCCAAATTCCAATCCAATATGCACAAACTATATAACTTAGAGCATATAGCCTTTGAATCTCTTTTGTGCTTGGTTCTTCCTATTGATCCTTTGCATAAAATTCACTTAGCTTTAAATTTTCTCTTTCTAAATTTCTTGACTCATATAGTACTCAAATTATAGGATGTGTCACCTTCTAGATATCTTTGTAACCATTGAATTCTTAGTAATTGTACACTACTCAATGCATGTTGAATGTGTACACTTCTTCTCTTTATAGCTCGACCTTCATTGTGGCTTAGTTGTAGTTTTCACTGACCAAATCCCCCTTGTAAATGACTAATTATTTTGCACTAATAGACAATACTAATATTTCTTTTAGGGTCAATAAATCCCCCCTTTGGAATCAGTGGAAAAAATCCCTTGTCATGACCAAAATTTGACATAACAAAATCTTCAAAATATTTAATACCCCTTACAATGTACTCCATACCTATGCTTAGTTTGTATATTATATTTGCAAAATATTCTTGTCAGCATCACTCCTTATTACTCCAATATAACATAACCCATTATTTTGGTTCAGTCATAATATACATAATATTTCAAGATCTTCATACTTAATCATATAACCATTTCCCCTTTGAAAATCATATTTATTTCCCCCATGTTTTTTCACTTATGTCAAGTAGTAACTTTCAATTGTGGACTAGGATTTATACACAACTCATTAAAAAATAGGTGGTGTAGTCTTAAGATAGTAATCATTTCTTTGTCCCAATTTCTCTTGAGTGTGTCAAGAGCATGTCTTTATATTTCTTATTTGGTTGTGAGATCCACCATATTTTCAGCTATAAACAATTATTGAGTATGAGTAAGGTCCTTGGAAACTTATCAATTCCTTTGAATTACCTCCAAATGAGGTAATACAAATGTTATCTAATAGATGTGACCTAAGGTTTAATTTTTTAATTCTCCCCCAAAAACTCTATTTTCTTTTGCTGCAAAAATATGATCTTAGAAAAATAAACTGAACTAGAACTGGGATCCAAGTCCAAATCTTTACCGCTCTTTAGTAGATCCACATCAATTTTATCCATCTTATCCCTTATTTATTTTAAGAATGTAGGGATATCACATATTTTTTAAAATAATGCATTTTAAGTATTCACTAATTTCTCCAAATCAGTAACAAGAGTGGAGATTTCAACCTTTTTTAGTGCAATTATAGTTTCCACTTTCTCAAATAGTCCATTCTCAAACTTCTTTTCTGATCATTACATGAATTTTTCTTGTGTTTCTATGTAAAGGTCATTAACTTTCCCCACAACCTTAATCGTTTGTTCAATGATGATAGGCTTTTCATCTAATTTCTCTACAACAACATTGTAAATAAATATATCTTTAATATTATATAATACCTATCTCTATTGATGCTCTTTCCTTATCTCCTCTTTCTTTTCCTCTCTCTAGCAAGTCACTCACTACCCACATTTCCTCAACACTTAATTTAGATGTGTCCCAATTAGGGATAAAAATATCTTCATCAAGAGTAATAGGTTTACCCTCCATTGTCTATGGAGATTTCTTGATTTTCCTCTTCATTTAATTTCCTTCAAAATCTAGAGTGATGGAACATGGCACTATTTGTTATTCTTTTATCAAGACTTTTATATTCAGCATTTGTGTCTCTTCTTTAGTCTCCCTAGCCTACTCAGGCTCTCCATTTGTCTTTGTCTCTTTAGAATTATTCTCGTATTGTTCAAATTATTTTTTCTTCTATTTTTCATCATCAACTTTGAGTTCACTAGTTGAACTCTATTATCCAATCTCCTTTTCTCCCTCATTCAGAGACCCCAAGGTAATTGTTCTTTCACTAGTATAAGACTAATTTACTATTCCACTTTTACTCTTTTCATATTTCTCACCCTCTTTATTGGCATTATCATTTCCCTATTTGGAATCATCTTCAATTCTTTGATTTGAGTGTTTAAACCTTCATTACTTGAACCGCATTTTCATTACCTTAACTAGCATTTAGACTTAGTGAAATAGAAGGGATAGAAGAAATCAAGTGTGTTAATTATGTCTATTGTGTGCTCACTTATGCATCAATCTTAGGATAGTCTTTGATATGTTCTATCATTTGGTTAGGATTAAATAAAATCTCATATGTTGACTTGGATGGGTGAGCTTCCTCCTTATTCTCTGAGTTGGTCACCATATTCTTATTTTAAGGTCCACACAATACAATTTCTACACATGACACATCCTTTGTTGGGGTCACCTCTAGCTCATCTTCAATTAAAACTATATTAGTTGGTCTTTCACTTTGTTGGACCATATCTATTGGATCATCATAAAAGTCCATCATGTTATCTGACTCTATCATTTTAGGCTCATCTTGCTCATCTGTATCCTTCTTCTCATCATAAACCTTAGTCCATTAAATTTCTTGCATGTGATTTTACTTTCTTTCACTATATTTTCTATCTTTTTCATTTCAAAATCATGAATTCTCTTCTCTTAGGAATAAATTTGTTATTGTTTTCACTCATAACTTTAGACAATTGTTTCCTACTTAATTCTAGCATAACATTGGCATGGATGCCTTCTCTTATCAATTACTTAGTCTTCAGTGCATATTTTGACCTTTTGTCAATCTATCCATACAATTCATTAGGTATGAGTTTACCTAATTCCAATGTCATATATTTGAAATTTTACATCATATCAAGAACTAATTCTTCAACCATTTTGTTGCCTATTCTATCCAATTTATCATACATAATATACTTTAATCCTACTATATTTACACCCCCCTTAATATTTTTATAAAATTCATTAATAGTCTAGGCTAGCCTATGCACTACATGTTTGAATAGGTTGGTGTCTTCTAACTTCATCTTTTCTTCATCATCTCATCATCTTTTTCAATAATAACCATTTTCCTCTACTTCTTTGTAGGTTTTCTTAGCTTGACCTCTTCTATGGTATTCTTCCTCTTTTTAAACTTTTTTCCTTGAGCTTTCTTGGTAATTTTTGCAACTCCTTTCTTAGGCTTGACTACTTCTATAGTAGATGCCCATGCCCTTTTCCTTATTCTTGATTGTGTTGTAGGGATAGGTTTTGTGAACTTTACTATTTTTCTTCCCCAAGTCTTGGAAAGCTCTATTTATTTACCTTTTCCTTTCACTTATTCTTCTTTACTCCCTTCCTCATCATCACCAGATATATCTTCACCTTTTCCCATGGTGGTTTGTAGTGAGTTTTTATTTTTGGACTCCTTCTCAAAATATTCATGCCAAATTATTTATCATGTATTTTCTTTTCTTCTCTATCTTGGAATCATTAACCTACATCACAATTTTACTTTAGTAGTCTAATATCTACAGAATGGATTGACATCTTTATCATTTGGCTCACCCAATAATTTAGTAATTGATATAGTAGCCTCATTAATGTTGGTTTCATAGGGTAATAGTCTTAACCATGCAATCCTGAGAATAATTTATTGTACATATATTTTTTCCGTATCAACTATGAAACATATGTAATCAGAGTATTTTTCTACTAAAGATTTAGGGATCCATGTTCTATTTTCTTAAACTCCTCAAACTCTCCATCTATGACATTTTCAAAATTTTCACCCCATGACTTTTTGTGTTACATGCTTCTTATCTTTTCTAATATTCTTTGGGTTATTAGTTGTATGCCTCAGCTATAGGTTGCCAAGGTCATAACTATAGTCTTTCTTCACAATTTTCCATTCAATGTTCATAGCCACAGATAGAATTTTGTCCAATCATATAGACTCATTAAAATTGTTACTATAACCCTTACTCCAAACTCAATCTCTATATCTTTGATGGCTGATATTGCCATTTCACATTTGATCTATATGTCTAATGTATTATTCTCAATAATCTCCTTTCTTTGGCATAAAATTATTTTAACCTTATCTATAAAATCAATTCTACTGACTCAGTGAATGATCTTTCTCATGAGCTCAATCACTCCTTCCAACCATAACTTAATATCAACAACTTAGCTTAGTACAATCTTAATACATTCAATCTTTAAAAAATTAGGAAAGTTATGAGCATAAGTAAGCCCATTCTAGCCAACATGTTTATGTTCATCCTTGAACCTCCCATCTATAAAAGACTTCTCATATGCACTTACAAACTAATAATAATGAACCTCTCCAATCTTGTACATATAACATGATTGCACAACATGAATCAAAATGAATATTGGCGAGATTGAGGGATGGGTTCCACAAGAATCTTGCTTCACCACAATCTCAAGATACACCTTGAATTTTGGTGGTTTACACACTTCATTTATAACCAATTCAACATTAATAACCTTAGATGTTATATTTTCTTTTATAGCTAATGAGTTAGATTTCATTATCATACTTAGGGTTTGATCTTTCAAAATTCTACTTTACTCTATTGCAACACAAATCTCACAAGTTTTGTTTCAATGCCAATGACATGCACTAAGATCCTTCCAAATTCACTCAACCATGCATAGAAGTAGATCAATCTCAATTCACTCTTGTAAAATTGAATGCAAAGTGATAAAAATATGTTGAAAATCACTATATACATAAAAAATGTGAGTTTAGGGCTCATTAATGTTCCATACCTATAGTGGGTACAATACAGGCAGTCTCATCCACTACTATAAAACACAACAATAACAATTCAAAAATCCTTCATCTTACTTGACCAATATCATGACTCAACCATCATTAAAATAATTTACTTGGCCACTTAACATTTTTTGAAATTAAATACTAATAGTCAACCATTGCTAACATTGCAACTCAATATCCAAACAAATTCACTTGATTGATACTACAAATCTATCATTGTGCATGTAATCTTATGTTGATTTGGACTTTCACATTTACAATCTTAGGAACTAACATGCACTATGACAATATGAAATATGGTTCCAGACTTGTTTATCTTATTCTGAGGTGATAGAATCACTTGATCCATTGGATTGGGTGATCACAACTACTTCATTTGAACTACTAAATCCTTCATATTTATTTTTCCAAGTTTGATTCATCTACCTTCTTACTTCTTTAGTATTGAATTTTTTCTTTTCTATTTTTATCTTCATCATCAAGTGTTGGTGCTTAGTTACTACTATCTCTGCTTAGGTGACTGACATTTTGATAGTGAAAACATACCAAACCAAACTTCTTCCCATTTCCAAATCTTTCTCTAAAATATATTCTTTCAAAATTTGTGATCCAAACATTTTAATCCCAATTTATTTCAATACCTTTCCTAGTTCCATTACCTTAACTCTTAGGTGTCCAACTATGTTTTGTATTAGATCTATAGTGTTGTACCTTGTGACCATACTTCTATCATGTATCTAGCTATAACCTTCAACTCTAGATGTAGCTGGTGTATTATTGGTCTATGATCTACACTAATATTCTTGGTGTTCGTACTTGTTATAATTAAGATAGTAACCATAAATCTTAGGTTTAGGATTGGATGTACCATCATTTCTCCTACAAGCATTTGTTGTATGACTTGGTTTTTCGTAGTGATAACATGTAGGCTTCTTCATCTTTGGTTTTTTATTCCTTTGTTCTCCATGCTTGGATGACCCACTTTTTTTAGCAGATGATATGGACTTCGTATAGCCTGATTGATGTAGTACAAGGTAGGAGAATCCTATAAGGAGATATTCTAACCCCCAACAAATAACCACACAACTAAATAATAACAATAAAATAGAGATTTAGATCCAAAATAATTCCAATTATCATAATAAAATAATTAGATTTACATCCAACATGCTTGGGCATAAGGCCTTCTTGGTTATGACCAAATACATAAGAAAATACAACAAACATTATGTAATATTTCACAAGATCCAAACCCAAACCCTAGCTAGTTTAATTCTATAACACAACAACACTATGATAGAAAACTCAAATTAGGTCTAAAATTATTCTCGTAAACCACCAAGAAATCTCCTTGTTTCCCTAGCCACATCTACTAGCTCTACTCACAAACTTGCCCCTCTCAACTACATGGTGTTGAATCTTATTATGACTCAAGACTCCCCTGAATTCCCTACTTATACCCAACTAAGACACAAGATTTCCTAGAAACTTACAAATTAAATAAACCCTTACTTTAAATGCACATTTATGCCACAAGTCAGCTCACAATAAAAATTAAATATGAAATGTTAACCCTCATTTTAACCCATGATAACCACATCAAATAACTAAATACTTAAGACAAGACACCAAGTTTTTAACACTAATTAAGTGCACATAGGAGAGATAACCTAGGCCACACATAAGTCTTGATGCACTCCCTAGATCAATCCACATCAAAATCACAAGCTACATGCATTAAATCAACTAAGTTAGTTGATCCAATTCACAAGAACTAAATTTAGAAAACTACACTACCAAGTGTCAAAACCCACCAACCAAGCATGACTGAGATCCCTCAAGCATCATAAACCTCCTTTAATTTCCAAGAAACCAACACACATCAAGAACCATGGTATAAGATCATAAAAAAGTTCTACCAAGCACTAGAAACTATGTTGAGTTGCTTCAGCAACAGAATGCCTTCTATAATTGAGCTATGTCAATGATCGAGCTCTTTGGTCAAAACTGCAACTAGGAACTACCCCAATATGGATCAAGAAACACTTCCTCAATTGAGTAGAAAACTTCATATAAATACCAAGCTTCTCCACTAAGCTCATTTAGTTATGACTCAAATCAAGAAGCACTACAAAGATGATTACACATCTCCAATCTTCCACCAAAAATTCCAAAGTAATATGGAACCTTAGATGCCCCTGCATCACTAATCTAGTAGTATCACAAGATCTTCTTTTTAAATTTAACTATTCATCAAGTTTTATCATGGCCTCTCTAGTTCCATTTATTCTTTCAATGATTTACTTTTTAGATCTCAAGTCATTTTCTAATTGATTATTCTATGATCTAAGATATGCAATCTCTTCAACCTTCCTTACAATTTTGTGATTGATACTTAATAAGTGATTAACTATTTTAAATTGATTGTGTGTCAGCACTTTTAAGTTATTGATCCTTTCATCAAGTCTTGTATCCATTTTCCTATTTTCTTCATCAATTATTTCCTTATTATCTTTAGCTTTTCTCTTTTGTTCCAAGACTTCACATAGTTTCATTGAGTTCATTTGATGTTCTCTCTTTAGTGCTCTCACTTCTTCATTTAGATTTTTGATCTTCTCCACTAGATCTTCTATTGCTACATCAAATTCACTAGATCTTCCTTCATCACATAAGTTCTTAATGCATTCTTCCTAGTATTATGTGTCATTTTCTTGTATTTCCATCTCCTTCCTTCTTTTCAATAATTTTCTTAGTTCCTCCTTTGTAGCTTTAACTTGTTCCAATGCAATGTACAAATCAAGTTGTTGATTCTCAATCACCTTTTACAACATGTTCCAATTTCTAATACTACCATTTTTCAAATGCTAAAACTAGATTATAGTGGTGTTGACTAGGGATCCAAAAAATAAATAAATATATACATCCTCTTCTAACACAAAAAGAATCTAGTTACAAGTTATCTTAAATTCTTGGATGTGACTACCAAGCTCTTGGCCAATTCCTCTGCCAAACTTTGGAAAGTATATTTTTGATCCTATAAGCATGGTTGTGTATTGAGACACACTAAAATAAGTAAAATATGGCTGCCATGATTGGGATACAATAGAGGCCATGGTTTATGTTGGACATTTCCTCCAAACAAAATCAAAGTCACCAACCTCCATCCTCGAGTAGACACCTTCAAATATATAAGAAAGGAATGTACTTGAAATTCACTTTTTCTCCTTAAGAAAGTCCCCAGAAATCAATTGGTGAACAAATTTTTCCTCTTCAAAACACCTTTACAAAAAACCCTTAAATGTAGGAGAACAGAACACATACAAAATAGTTTAAAATTTCATAAAATCTATCATGAGGTTGATATATTTCCTATTTTTTTAAGGTACAAATCCAACTTAAATTATACTAAATAAATCTAATAAATTTTTATGCCATTAATATGAAAACATGAAGGAAATTAACATTCATTCATCAACATGAAATGAGTGTGATTATCAAGTTTATAAACAAAATAAAGAGAGAAAGACCAACAAATAGCCATAATACCACTTTTTAAATCTTTCATATTGTAGAGGAAATGAAAAGAGACAATTTTCGTAATGGAATGTATGAGTGAACCTATAGACTCAAAAATTCATTTAATGAGAAATACATGGTAGTGACTAGAATATTAAAGAGATAACCATATGATTTATCGCAATCAAAGAAATCATTAGTTGGACCAACATACCCATTATATTATTGATCTCTTCATTTCATATATAAAATGACATAACCACAAGATCAAATCATCTCTTCTATTACAATCAAATTATAGAAAAGTAAAGTATCACTCTCTTTACTACAATTAGCACACATAAATTATTCTCCCTCCCTTTAGCCAAAGGACTCAAAAAAGAAGAACCCCCCTATTGACTATCTATTGTATATTTATTTTCCATCTTTGATAAGTTCCATCTTAGTTATAAAAATTGAGTCTTGTTTATTTTCTTTCTGTAATTCTTACAATTTTCTCCTTGGATTTTGTTGTTTGATAAACATTATGTCTATAAGGATAGGAAAGAATCTAAAAATGACTAGTAGAATTTTGGCAAATAAATTACTACACGACTAAAAGTTTTCATCACAAGACTAAAATGTTTAGTCATGTCACTAAAAATGATCCATTTCTTGTAATATTTTGCAATTTCTAAGTTTAAGTGACTATATAACTGACTGATTTGGTTATTGTGTAAAATCACCAGAGAAGACAAAGACTAGTGACTAGATAAATGATCAAATAATTAGTCATTCAAAAAAATTACTAAATGAATGATCAATGATTATTTTAATCATATTAATACATTCTTTTAAATTTTTTATAACTTGTGTTTCTCACTCATCGAGGTTATGTCCTACTAATACATCATTATCAATTAACTTCCTTGACTATTCTCTCAACACATTGAACTAGAAATGAAGTTTCTTTTCTAGAACAAGAAGAAACTAAATCAATTTTTTTGTATTATTTTAACTTTAGAAATAAATGATTTAATACTTCTTAAATTACAATAAATTAATTTTAATTACTTAAAAATAATATCTAATACACTATAGATTTATATTAACTGAGCAAACTATCCTATGTATTATAATAATAATTATGATATTGATAAATAATTTTTTAAGGTTTATGATAATATTACTATTCAATTTTCATATATAATTAACTAATAATGAGTTTTTAATAATTATAGTATTATTTTATTGAACTAACTATTTTTTCCTATTAGACTCCATTTCTTTTTAGTTTTAAGGTAGAATTATAGTGAAATCTTATTATAAATTATAAATTTAATAATTTTACTATAATTTATTTTTATTTTAAATATTTTATTACAAATATGATTCTAATTATTAACTAGCAATTCACTTGCTCTTTCAAAATATTATATGTGTGTTAGGGTCTTGGATTGCACTTGCTTCATATGGCTTCCCAATATCATGGTCTTAATTGAAGTTTTGGATGTAGTTAGGAATGGTAATATCAGTGAGATTTCTCATTGGGCTCTGGGTCTTGTATCTAACACCAATCAATGAATTGTATTGATATGAGTTTTGTGCTCTTTATAATTACTATATTCTCAATCTAAGAATATTTAGGACAAGATTCGTTAGTGTTGATAGATACTTTCTCTTGACGCAATATTTCTTCTTCTACATTCTTTTTTTGTATTAGGTAATGATTGGAGTTTTTCTTTTCTTGTTCTTTTCTCTGGGAGCTCTTTTGAACAAGTTATTATTAATATAAATATAATATTTTGTCAAAAAATAATTATTATTAACTAGAAATTATATGTTGTGAAATAAAGTTAAATACTATTAAATTAAAAAAAAAACTCCTTTGTATATGCAATCTCCCTCATTCACAAAATCATACAATCTTCTAGAAATATCTTCCAAAAAACATGAATTTTATTATTAAATCTATTAATTTAATATTTAATAAATATTCTATTAAAAATAATTAGAAAATATTAATTATAATTTTTATTCACACACACATATATAGATATAACAATGACTTTCTAGAAGTATGCAACCCGTTACCACTCAGTTTTGAATTTTGAATTTGTTCATGACAAGGCCTAGGCCTTTGGATTCTATACACTACTCAGATCTACAGATGGTGCTAGCTTTGCATAGGGATTTGGAGGACACGACATTGGGTTTTAGATCCTCCTTGGGTGATGTTGGGAAGTCTTTCTTTGACACTATGGTTTTGGGTAGTAGGGGACCTATTGTTGGTCCACTAGATGGGGGTCAGAAGTTGACAAATGGGACACTAAGAGGTTGGAAGAATGCACTTGTGGGCTCTTCGATGGCTAATGTGTCAATGGAGGATCCCAAGATTACTCATGGAAAAGATGGGCCAGTGATCTCCATCCCCGACACCTTAGTGGACAACATTACTTCTGGTCTTAAACTTTGTGTTGTGGGTAGATTTGTAGCCTCTAGACCTTCAATCAAGATGGTTCATAAATGGGTGGGTTAGAAATAGAAAATTAGGGGTAGTGTGGTTGTTTTAGCAATGCCAAGTGGTATCTTCTATTTTAAATTTATGACAGAAGAAGATATCATTCTCATTCTCTTGGGAACTTGGTACTATTGGAATTATTGTCTTGCCTTGACAAGGTGGCACTTGGGCTTTGATGCTAGTGCTGAGCTAAATAAGCTAGCTCTAGTTTGGGTAACATTACCAAGACTACCCCTTGAATTTTGTGATGAAAAGATCCTAAGGTGGATGGGGAATTTCTTTTGGGAATTTTGTTACTATGAACAAAGTAACTATGCAAAAATCATGACTAGTATATGCTAGATTCTTTATGACTGTGGCTTTGAATCGTGCCCTCCCGACTGTGGTCATGCTCAAAAAAAAGTGGCGAGAGAAATTTCAACCCATTAAATATAAGAATACAGGATTGTTCTGTCATTAATGTGGTCAATTTGCACACCTCTTTGTGGACTATAAGGCTCAAGAGTAGAAGGATAAACAAAAGGAAAGCTCCCAGAGAATTGTTGTGGAAGAAGTGGGGGAACCCTCAGATACCCCAAGCTTGGTGGAGGAGACTTTCGATGTCCAAAAAATGGAGGATAGCCTAGTGTAAACTTCCCCAGATAAACGACCAAGGGGGGATATTGTCCCTAGGGAAGGAGAAGCTTTAGTAGATAATGAGAAAATGGGTGATTATCCCTTTAGACATGAGCTAAAGGAACTAATGAGTTCACCAATAGGGTAACTTAAGGAAGGAGAAATGATGAAGGAAGGAAAAATAGTGGTTAACCACCCTCTTCCTTGCACTCCATTAAAATAGGATAGAGAGGGACTCCAAGAACCAATGACCATAGAAGGTGCTGCCCAAGAATGGGTATGTACCCATATAAGGATGATAAAAGACTCTCTAGTGGATATTGCTACTAAAGTGATGGAAAGCATTAAGAAGGTTGAAAAGGAACTAAGCCCCACCTCACCACAAGAGGGGGATAATGGAGAATGGGAGGTTCAGAAAAGGAAGAGAAGGGGAAGAGAAAACCAAATGTAGGGGCATGTGGGATAGCTAGAAGACTGACTAGCAGAGTAACTAAGAAAAAAAAAAGCAACAAGGGACGTGGCCAGTGGTAAGAAACTTACACTAGAGACTAAACTAGAGGTAAGAAATTAAATTCCTCTCTTGGAATCTAAGGGGTTTAAACAATCCCTAGAAGTAGTATGCTCTAAAATAGTGCATATATTAGGAAAGGTAGATTGTGTATTAACACAAGAAACTAAAATGTCTAATGCTAATTTTGATAGAACTGCTAGTCATGTTTGGTTGGGTGCTGCTTACATGCATATGGATGCTGAAGGAGCCTTGGGGGGCATTGCTACTATGTGGAACCCATGCTCTATGACTGGGGTTGAAGTTTGGAAGGATAGAAATTTCATAATTATTGAATTCCAAACTTGTATTCAACATTGGGGGCTTATAAATATATATGCTTCTAATAGTAAGGTAAGGAGGAAGGAGAGATATGAAAAGCTAGGATCCTAGAAAATATGAAAGATAAACTATTAATTTTTATGGGAGATTTTAATACCCCCCTTTATCATTTGAAGAAACTAGTGGGAAATAGGGACTTCCCTGAAAGTTTGCAAGACCTTAATGACTTTATGAGTAGAATGGATTTTATTGATGTGGATTTGATAGGGAACCCATTTACTTGGACTAGTAATAGGAAAGGGAATGATCTCATCCAAGTGAGATTGGATAGGCTGATGGTGACAAGGAACTAGAATTGTCTAAAAAATTCCCTACTAGAGAACCGTACTAGAACTACTTCAAATCATTCCACTTTAATCTTTTAGTGGGAGGATGGTTTAAAGGGTGGACTAAAACCTTTTAGGTATGAAATAATGTGCCAATCTTGCCCGTAATTTAAAGATAGATTTCAGGAATGGTGGAATACAAGGATTGATGGCACTGCTATGTATAGACTAACTTAAAAGCTTGATAATATAAGAAGAAATTTCATGGGATGGGCTAAGAGTTCCTTTGGAGACTTGTTCAAAATAAAAGGAGAAGTGGAGGAAAATTTGAAAAAGCTCCAACGGGAAATTGTTGAAGGAAATAACCTTGAAAGTGCAATTGAGGAAGAAGATGAATATACAAAAAAATGGAAGGATATTATGTTGAGGGAGAAATTTTTTTGGAAACAAAGATAAAGATTCCAATGGATAACTGAGGGGGACAAAAACACTACTTTCTTTCACAGGTCAACATCCAATCATAAAAGAAGAAACACAATTAGCAAATTGGAAGGGGAAGGAGGTAGGATACATAAGGACCAGGACGAGATGGGAAGACATGTAGTAGAATATTTTAGCAAGGCTTACATCAAGGATAATAATGTAGGAAATTAGGTTATCAAAAGAAGTTTGATGAATATGATCCCACAAGTACTCGGCATGGTGGAAAACAACCACATTGTAGGAAACATCATAGAGGAGTAAGTGAAATGTGTTGTGTTTTCTATGAACGCTTATAAGGGCCCACATCCAGATGGTTTTGCTCGAGCTTTCTTCCAACACTTCTAGGAGTTTTTTAAAAGTGAACTAGTATGGGCTACCAGAGGTTTCTTTAAAATTGGGAAGATGCTAAAAAGGATTAATAAGACTCTTATTGCTTTAGTCCCCAAAACTCTAACACCCATCGGCCTATTGGATTCTAGGCCAATAATTCTATGCAATACAGTTTACAATATCATTGCCAAATTTCTAGTCAATAGGATAACACCATTTCTTGAAAAAATTATTGGTACTCCATAGAAGGGATTTGTTCTGGGAGGAAAAATCCTAGATCTAGTGATAAACACACATTAGATCATTCATTCTATAGAAAAAAAATAAAAGACATGGTATGGCCTTCAAGTTAGATATCTCCAAGGCCTATAATAAGGTGAAGTGGGACTTCCTTTATGATGTGCTTGAAAGAGTGGGGTTCAATGACAAAGTGATAAACCTAATTAAGATGATTTTTGGATTGGTTCAGTATTTTTTTCTTTTAAATGGTTCCCCTTAGAGAAATTTTGGAGAAGAGAAAGGACTAAGACAAGGTGACCCACTATCGCCCTACCTTTTTATTATGGTTGCTGAGGTTTCAGGGAGGTCTTTCACTAAACTTGGTTAATATAGGATGTGTTAAAGGGATTAAGCCTGCTACTACAACTAATACTGAAGTGCTACAACAATTTATTGATGATACTTTCATCTTTGGAGAATCTTTGATTATGGAAGCTGAAACCTGAAAGACTATCCTTTGTAATTATGAAGAAAGTCCAGGCCAACAAGTTAATTAGTATAAAAGTAAGATCTATTTTTTAATATTGATGCCTCATTACAGAGGAAGATAAGAAACCTTTTAGGCTATCGGTTTGCCAACCTCCCAGATACTTATCTTGGCCTACCATTAACCACTAAGGAGGTGACTAATGATTTTTGGAATACTATAGTGGAAAGAATTCAAAAGAAACTAGCAAGATGGAAAGGGAAAATTTTAAACAATGTTGGCAAATTGCAATTTCTCTTGGCAGCTCTACAAGGCATTCCAATTTACTTCTTGTCCCTTTTTAAAATTAACCAAAATATGGCAGACAAAATTGAGAGAATACAGAGGAATTTCCTCTGGTTAGGGATGGAGGAGAAGAAAAAAATGAGTTTGGTTAATTAGGATGAGGTTTGTAAGCCAAAGGAGAAGTGGGGGGTTGTGAGTTAGAAGACTTTGGAACTTGAATAAAGCACTCCTTACCAAGATAGGCTGGAGACTAGGAGAAGATAATATGGACTGGGGTAATATAATGAAAGCTAAATATTTGTCAAATTCTCCTTTTACTTGGAATCTCTTCAACAATTACCTTCCTAGAGGCTCCAAAATCTAGATGAATATTGTTAGGAGTAGAAGCCTAGTAAGGGAAGGGACAAGGTGGATTGTGGGGAATGGGCATAGTATTAGATTTTGGGAGGATAATTGGATGAGGGGGAAACTACTGGTTTACAGTAAATTTAAAAGACTAATGGAGTTACTAAAAGAAGACATGTGAAGGAAGATGGAAGACTATATGGACCAAGTGAGGAAGTGGAAGAAACTATGTAAAGAAAGTTGCACTAAGGAGGATATTCAACTTATTAAGGAATTGGAAATGATATTAGGTGCACAAAGATCCCCAATTATGATCTACGAGGATACTAAATCTTGGGACTTAACTTCTAGTAGTCAATTTATAATCAAATCGATTTACAAACATATATTTAGTAAGGACTTCTACCCACCATTATGGGGTAAAGTTTGGATTAGTAATCTTCTCCCTAAGATTTTTTTTTCTAGTGGACTATTTAGCATGGTAAAATTTTAACTCTTGACAATCTGAAAAGAAGGGGATTTTTTTATCACAAACCAATGATATCTCTACAAAGAAAATGAGGAGAGTATCTCCCACCTATTTTTGGAATGTCAGTATGCCTTGAAGATTTGGGCTATAGTGTGGGAGAAATCCAGTCTGAATTAGGTTCTGAAGGACAACCTTGGTCAATTTGTGGTGAATTGGAGTTGTCCCTTCTACCACCCAAAATTGATTTTTCTATGGAAAATTTTTCCACCATATATTTTCTAGCATATATAGAAAGAGAGAAACAATAGAATATTTAGGGAGGTGGAAAAACCTGGTGAGGTGGTGATGAGAATCATGGAAAAATTACTGAAGGAAAATTTAAGGGAAGCTAAATGAAGGTTACCAAAGGAAGAACCAGGTAGGCTGGAAGGTTAGATTGCTGAAAAATGGGAGGTTCAAGAGGACTTTTATCTTTTTGATAACTCAAAAGTTTTAAAAAGATAGAAAATGAGATGGAAACCACCAATCCTAACCCAGTTCAAACTAAATTTTGATGGGGCTGCTAGAGGGGGTATAGGAGCAGTTGGTGGAGTGTTGAGAAATGGGAATGGTGATGCACTGTTAATCTACTCTGAGAAGGTGGAGGTGTAAGTAATAATTTGGCTAAAGCTATGGCTCTACTTTGGAGTCTTCACCTAATTAGTGAAATCCATGTTAAGGAAATAACTATAGAAGGGGACTCCAAATTAATTATTGATTTGGTAAATGGAATGTCCCAATTAGGATGGAATATCCAAACTATCATCATGGAAATTAGGCACATTTTGGAAGGGACAGAAATGGTCCACCTACAACACATCTATAGAGAAGGAAATAAGGTGGAAGATGCAGTAGTAGCCATGGGTTTTGAATTAACAATAGTCATGTGCTAGAGAAATATGGCAAGGAATGAGGGGGAAGTATTAATTAATTATGACTACAAAATTTATAACTAGGGCTAAATTTGGCAATTTCTTCCTTAGAAAGTTGAAATTCACTAATTTTAATACTTGTTTTAGGGAAATGAGGAGAAGACATAGCTGTACAAATGGTAAAATGAATGGATATGAATTAAGGAGAGTGTCATTTTTCCATTATGGTAACTTACTATGGAGTTCAAATTACATTCTTTTTGAAAGTATGAATAATATCATTATACAGAGAGTCAAAGATTTAACTGGTGTTAAAATTATGTTTTTAAACATGGACGATTCTCAGAATGAATTCATATGGAATTTTAAAGTGTCTCAAAAATGGGATTGTATAACCAATTTTCTCTTCATAGAGAGGTACAGAGATTAAAATATTAGCAGAGATATTGGAGAAAAGGAGGCTCAGATGTGTGTCACTAAGGTGAGGGATTGAGAAGAAAGCATAGAAGAAATGGGTGGAGATTTGAATGGGTTGGAGCCCACAAAAATTGAGAATTTAAAAAGTTAGGATGGCAACCTAGTTCTTATTAAAAGAAGGGGGATTTCTACCTTACATGCAGACAATGGTGGGGTATGATGAGAATTGTGCCCTCCAAGTCATTAGTGGGTAGAATGACCACAAGGTAACCATAAATGGCATTACTTTCCAAGCAAATGAGGACCTAATAGCCATGGCATTGGGCTCTCTATGAAAGGATAAAAATGGAGAAAGGTCACTAAAAACATAGATGAGGTCAGTATGAATAGTTTCTTCATGGAGGGTGATGAGCCAATGCGCTATAGAGGAGGATTTAAGAGTAATAGGTTGCTAGCTCTGTGGGATGATGTATGCCTAGTACTCATGAAATACATCATGTTAGAGGGAAGGTTTGGTGTTTACTACTATTACCACTTTCCCATTTTGAATCATTTTAGAAATAGGGATTTTATCTCTATCCCATTTTTTCTGATACATTCTCTAGAGGATATGGTTAGTGATGTTAGGGAGAAGAGGAACAAGGGGCATAACTTTACCATTATTTACCAAGGCCTAATTTTTTGCCTATAACAGTTCCATCTTGCTCTTTGCCCCCCTAGGGTGGTAGTGCTTGACAACCAGCACCACTGCCAGAGCTCCCCCCTGAGTACCAGTACTAGTACTAGAATTCATACCCCACGACCTTCCCCTAGTTATGAAAATAAGAAAAAGAAGAAAGTGGAAGTGGTTGTTGAACATAAGGCTAGTAAAAAGATTAAAGTTGAAAAATTGGTGAAGGTGGAAGAGGAGGGCTTAGAAGAGGAGGTATGTGGAAAAGGTAGGAGAAGGTTTGGTAGATTTACCAAATCCCAGGAAAGGCATAAGAAAAAATCTAATAGATTCAGGGTTGAACTAGAGGTGGAGGAGGAGACCTCTAACAAAAATGAAAGGGAGAAGGAGGAGGAGAATAAATCTAACTCCAAGAGAGAAAAAGGAAAAGAGGAGGTAGAAAAGAGTGAGAATTTTGCTAAAATTTCTATTGATGATGCCCAGATGTTTGTAGGGAACACTCAAGTGTTAGCTAGAAATGCCATCACTATAGAGACTACCCATGTTTCTACAAGCTTCACCCTACAACTCATTACCTTCTATGAAGATAGTAACAAAGTTGATACCTCCCACATTACCATTTCCTCCCTAGTCAAGGAAAAAGCCAAGATTTATACTAACCCAAAGGTCTTGCAGGATGATAACCAAGTGGAAAAAGCTAAAGAGAAAGCTAAAAAGGTAGGAACTAAGAACAAAGAGAAGGTTGAGAAGCAAATGGAGGTGATTGCCCACCTAAATCAAAGGGTTAATTTTTTAGAGGAAGGATTCTCTACCTTCTATAAATTCACCCTAAAGGTCACTCATGCTACTACCACCACCCTCTAATTGCTAGCACAGGAGAAAGAAGACACATGGATGGACATCAAAAATCATAAGCTTCTCTTTAAGTTTCTTGCTGATGATTGGGCCTAGGTTCTTTTGGCAAGGAAGGGAAAGGAGAAAATTGAGAAATAAATCTATAGTTTTAAAGGATCATTTGATCCTAATTGTTTTCTATTATTATGTTGTTACTTGGTTTGTTGGTATCTAGTTGTTACTCAAACTTGGATTGGCCTGACTGCACCAATGGTTTTTTGTGAACTTTAGTAGTATAGTTAACTATATGGACTTCTACTATAGTTTAGTTGTTTTTGTTCATTGTAGTATGCTGGTTAGAAGTTTGGGTAAAAATATTGTGTTTAAATTACATCTTAGTTTGCTTTCATTTCAGTAATGTTCTCTATTAGTTTTGGCTGGTGATGTGTTGGTTACCAGGATTTTGGTTGTAAGGGCCAACCCCTTTGTTTTTGGTTGCTTTTAATTTCAAAAACAATGACTTTCTTATTAACATTTCTTAATTAATTGGAATACTTTAATAAATATTAACATATTTATATTATTTTAAATTTATTATAATAAGATATGAAAGCCTTTGAGATTTATTTTCCTTAGAAACTACTTTAAAATTAATTATTTCGTAATATTTATATGAAACTACTATATTAAATCATAAACCCATTTAACCATACAAAGTATGTGTCCACAGATAGACTTCAAAAATATAAAGGCAAAAGATTTTTAGTGAGTTTCAAAACATGATTAGGCCTAGGGCACACAAAAACCCCAAAAATCAAAATTCACAATCAATATTTTATTTCTTTAAAATTTCCATTCTCTTTCAATCTTCATGATATCTTGGGCTACTTGACATAGATCTACATGTATGGTTTTTTAATGACACGTCTTTTCTATCAAAGCAAACCCTTAATGAAACTCGTACGGATTTAATCTTTCTTTTTTTGTACTTTTAGAAATAAAAAAATTTCAAAATCTCATTTTAACTATTTGTTTATAGGCTAAATACTATTGTAATCAAATTTATTAAAAAATATTATACCCACCAATTACAATTCAATAATTTTATTATCTAAAATTTTCTAACCAAATTATAATGTCTACATGCTAATTTTTAACTTAATATGAAAATGATTTATCTTTATTATTAATTGACTAATGCAATTAAGATCTTATGCACCAATCTGTAGGAATGAACCAATATTTTAGGAATTACTACCTGCCTTTATAGAATTTGTTATTCCTTTAATAATTTATTAAACTATTCATTTAATCTAAATATTATAATTTATTTATTTACTTATATCCTTTCCACTAATTTAATATTAAAAAAAATGAATTCATCTAAATATTTTAACAAGTTATTCTTTCTCAATATTTCAATACCTTGCTTTTCTTTCTTTCCCTCCAATATTATTTCTTAAAAAAAATATTACTATCTTTAATACCTTTACTTTCTTATATATATATATATATATATCTTTGTCCTTTCATAACAAATTTACACACTCTTAAAAAATAGTAAATCTTTTAGGGAAAATTATATTTTTCATTATTTGAGATGTTGATTGTAGTCTTTTTAATCTATTTTAATTTAATTTGCATACAAAAAATATCAATCACTTGACATAAAGTAGTTAAGTTATATTTGATTCTTGATTTCATATTTGAATTATTTTAACAATTTATTAAATTTATAGTTGAGAAAGGTAAAATTATTTAATTATTTTTTAATATTAATATTTATGTTATCTACATTTTTTTTGAATGTGTATTTGAGTTATACATTTATTTTTATTTTTGTTCTATTATTCATATTTTACTTACTGTAAGAATTTGCCTTAGGGCAGAATTCACCCAACACCAAGGATCTCAAACACAAGAACAATTATAGACCAGAAAGAGTATGATTAGAATGATGATATATTCATTCAATATTGAATATAAAGTACACTAGGAGTGCTTGCATATAAAGGCCTCTAGAAAGCTTATAGAATGCATAGAAGTCAGCAACATGTTAAGTCATACAACTAGGCACATAATCCACCAAATATGGATTATCCTCCTTTAAGCACAGGAGTAAGTGTGATGATGTGAGGATAAGCCTATAGTGATGTAGCACACAAATTAATGTTATAGAAAACATGTGCTAAATTAGGAGTGGGAATAACTATATTTTTTACATGACAACTCAATGAATGATGCAAACTCCAATGGTGTAGACACCATGAGCTAAATTAGAGTTGTGTACTTCTGTGTTGTCAACATGACAACTCATGAGAGTACACAAACTCCTAAGTTTCTCACCTAAATAAATAATAAAATAATGCAATATAATGAAATAATACATTAACCTAAGTAAACTTAAGTAAATTGTAAATAGTAAATACATATTTACACCAACACTCCCCCTTAAGTGCAAGTTAGGGGAATGTGCTTAAGTTCACAAAATTTAGGATGCAATGCATGATGGGTCCTAGCTACTAAGCCTTTTTAGGTACCCATGTACATAATGAAATGCAATATCTCATAAAGTGGACAAGGAGGGAAAACCTCATGGGAAAAACCCTCCCCCAAAAAGAGAGATGAAAAAACTAGATGCATGGATGGATGGAGTAATCAAGACCCCCCCATTATAACATACATCAAGTATATGCAATAGAGAAATGTGAGAAGAACACTATCCCAAAAGAGGAAAAGGTTCCTCCCACAAGAGAGAAGAAGAAGAGAGACAAGGTAGTCTCCCTCCCCAAAATGGAGAACACTAATTAGTAATAGTTGCTATGATGTAGAAGCTGATCCAGGATTGCTGAATAGTGTTCCTCCCCTTTGGAATAAACAATACCCTAGGTACAATTTAGATGCTTTCATTGTGTGTGGAAAGAATCTTGATGGTCACTAATGTCTCTGAAACCTTCTCAACTATCCCTATAAAGGAAGAATGTAGAACCTATCCCAAAGAATAGAATTTCTCCTCAACTAATAAAGAGACCTCCTGCAACTGTTGTACATAAGTATTTACAATCACATCAGCTTGTGAAGATTGATCATATAGAGAATGGACATGAGGGTTAGAGTGAGCCCTCACAACAATTGTAGAAGGATCTTCTCTATCAAAGAGAAGTTGCATATCATTAATGATGTCCTCCAAGTCTACTATGTGTGACTCCTCCAATGTTGGAGCTAGAAGACTGGGTGTACCCTACCTTGCTAGACCTATCATTATGGAAATATATGCATGTGGAGTGTGTTGATGTCATGACCTCTTGCTAAAACTATTAATAGAACTCCACGTATCTAAAACTGTTGAAGCACTATTGCTAGTGTCACTATCAATTTCCACAATGTATGATGTGCAAAGAGTAGAGGATAAGTTGGGTGAACTTTCCTCAAAGTGTACATCCTTCTCCAAAAGGATCTCATGTGTCTTAGGATCCATAAGTCTATATGCCTTCACACTATCTTCATATCTGATGAAAGTACAAGGCCTAGGTGGTGGTGCCTTGCATCTACTAGAAGATCTGTTTGCCCATGCTAGAGAACTAAAGAATCTAAAGTGTGTCACAACTGGTTTTCTATCGCACCATATGTCAAAAGGAGTTTTACCATGTAAGGTAGGATGAGGAGACATGTTAAGTATGTAATTGGCACTACTGATTGCTTTGACTTCAAGTGATGGATCTAGAGATTTGACTTGTAACATGCAACTTGTCATTGACTTAAAATTTCAAATCCTCATTGTTGTAATATCTATCTTGTGTGGACTGAATACTAGTGGATTCTAAAGATCAATACCCTCAAGTTTGCAAAATTCTTTAAGTCTTTTGTTCACATATCTACTTTCACTATCCATCCTTAGAACTTTGATGGCTTTCGTTGATTTTTGTTCAACATGAGTCCTAAAGGCTAGAAACTTATCCAACACTTCAGTAGACCCAAGTGTACCTTGAAAATTCATCAATGAAACTAAGTATGTAGTGACCCTAACTAATTAATGTCACTACAAAAGGACCTACTAGTACCATGTGAACTAACTAAAGAACAATTGGTGCTCTTGAAGACTTCCCTTTATGTAACTTCTCCTCTAGATGCATATCCATTGAACCTATTGAACATTCACCTATGAAAAATTTGATTGTAGGTAGACCTTTGACCATTTTATTTGAGAAAAGTTGTTGAAGGTAGTGGAAGGAAAGATGACCAAAATACTTGTGTCATAATTCAATTTGTGAATTGGATTGAGTCAACAAGGCTTGTGAAGGAGACTTGGGCATAAAGTGAGAAAAGAATAGAACCTTTTGCCATGATTAACTTTCCCCATTGCAACCACTGAAATATCTTTTAGACTGTGCACCTTTACTAAGTGAGAAAGGAACTCAACTTTGTGACTATCTCCAAGGTGATTGATTTGTTAAATTGAGAGGAGATTAGAACTTAGGTTTGGAACATAGAGAACATCTTTGAACTCTCCATTTTCCATCTCCACGTTTCCTTTTCCTTCAACTTCCATTTTTGTATCATCTCCCACAAACATGTGCAGTACCTTTGACTACTTCAATGAAGAAAAATCCTCCTTTGAAGAACCCATATGATATGAGGCACCTAAGTCAAGAATCTATTCCTTTAAAGAATTTTAATTTTTCATGAGTGCTTCCCCTTTGCCCTTTGAATCTGATGAAGATCCTTTCTCCTTGTAAGCATTAGGCAGTGGATCATTATGTTTCTTCATGATAGTCATCAACTCAATAATCTTTTTATGATAACACTCATGTTCTTCATGACCCAATTTCTTGCAATAGGCACACTTTTCCTTCTCCTTATTAGTGTCCCCATTTTTATTTGAATTTCAAGACTTGCCTTATTGATTTGATTGTTGTGTTGTCCTTTCTGCATCCTCTGGTTTATTCTTCCACTTCTTATTCTTTCCCTTTCCTTTATTTGAAGATTGACCAACTGAATTTTGAGAACCCTCATTATTGGCCACCATCACCCTAGACTTACTCAATTGAGAATTGCCATTGATTTCAACTTCTTTTCTTCTTTATCCAACAAGTCAGCATAATAATCAAAAGAGACTTTTTGATAGGTAGACCCTAAAGTAGTCTTTAATGTGTTATAAGTAGAAAAAAATGTGGAGTACTCAGATGGCAACTTGTTATGTATGAGATAGATCAATTTGTCATCTTTGATAGGACTCCCACAATCATTAAGCTTTGTCCTTAGTTCATTCACCTTAATGATAAAATCCTGTATGGAATCAAATGCCTTTGGATCTAAGGAGACAAACTCATCTTCAATTTTGAAAACATCTTCCTCAAACACATTACCATATAGGTTTTGGAGGGTATCCCAAGCTTCCTTGGATGTATGAGACTTCTGAATCTGATATATGATCTTGTCTTCAACCCACAAACAAATATCACCTAGGGCTTTCCTATCCATTGTTTGCCAATTAGTGATTTCATTGATAGATACTTGATCACGTGATGGTTTAGGAAGGGTACCGTCTACATATTGAGAAACTCCTTTATGCATTAAATGACACCACATTTTAATGGACCATGAGCATAGTTATGTGGAGTTAATTTTGGAAACTTAAATTTTCCATAATGCAGAAAATGAAAGAAAACTATAGCAAAAGAGGAACACAACACCAAGAACAGCCCCCACTTTGACTAAATCAAGAAACCCCCCCAAAAAGGATGCTTTTGACAATTTATCTGTAGTGTGATTATAATTTCCACTTTCCAATTTTGGCCTCACTGGACTTTTGATTTTTCCTTTTACAACCTCCTTATGGAGTTCAAAGCTAGAACATTACAATGTATCTCAGATATACAACACTTCTTAAGATATATCAAAGTATTATAATGCAAAAAATGACCTAATTCTAAAAGTGACAATTTTATCCACACAACCCTATAATTTGATTGTAGATCTAGAATGTAAACAAAAAATAACACACTTTCAAAAAAAATGGAACCTATTTTTATGTATAGATGAGCCCGTATGGAGCATTTGAAGTTGCAAAATGTAGGATTGGATAGGTACAGTCACCAAAAAATGCAATTTTTGACAAATATGTGCACCAAAATAGAATAGAGCTATACCACTAAAAAATTTAGGAAATTATACCCAATATTAAAAAAAGATTGCACTTATTTGGAGTTTCGATGACTGAGAAATGGCCTCCCAAACTTTGACTGCAAAATCAAAAATCAATCTGAAGAGGGGTTGCATAAAAAAAAGATAGGGTTAAATTTGATGGCATATGACCACCACAATAGTTAAAATTTTCTCTTGGATGACATTCAGATGACTGTCAAATTTAGGCTCGCTGAATTAATGATGTCAGTAAATCTTTAGCCCTATGATGACATCAACATGATGTCATGATAACGTCAACTTGTATAGATTGTATGGATAGGTACAAAAAAAATGACATGTACTACTTAGTCAATCTATAGATGTTGATATAGACTTCAATTTAGTATTGAAAGTACTATTGATTTGGCAGTCAACATGCCATGTGGATTTTGATATGATAGACATTGTATGATGTCTTGCATGGTGGGTGATTTGGCTTTCTGAGCTGAGGAATGTGCTATCACTCCATGTAGCAATTGGGGGTTTTGGCATAGGTCCATGTGTCTGGATGTTGATGCATGTATAGTTGAAAATTGCATGGCACAAATTTGAGTGGCAATTTATTGGATGCACTGCATGGCATGTATTTAACGCCATCAAAATGTTATGATGTGAGCTAGAGCCAAAAGTCACCAGTGGTCAGAATTGTTATGCAAGCTGAGACTTTTTTTTCTAATCCCACATTCATGGGTAGACTACTCACAATGCAGAATAAAGATGGAAGCCCATGAGGTTATAACAAAAGGCAACTGGATTCTCTAGTTACTCAATCAATTGTTATGATTAAGTTGTCCACTAGGAAATGTATGTGTGATCATCGAATTATGGTGAATGAACCCAAAAATTTGTAAAATGCTTGCCAAAAGGAATAAATGGAATTTTAGCTCAAATTGTAGGGTCGGGTTGTGACTATCCAATTCTACAAAAAAGTTTCTCTACTAGCCCGATTGGGTGAATTTTTCTCCCAAAAATAGAAATTCAAAAAAAAAAAATTGCAGAGAATTAAATTAATTCGAATCTGAAAATAAATGCACAGATCAATTAAATAACCATACCTAGATTGTAAATTGGTACCTTCGCATGCTAGTTTGAAAAAAAAATTGCCTTACGATCAACTTTAGCTCAGCATAGGCAAATGTATAGTCAATCTTTACCGAATTGATGTTACAGACATAATGGTGAAGTTTGATTTGGCTTTAGATGCTCTCAATTTTTATAGATTCTCTAGATTTGAGTCAAGGTGCTAAAGTATGAATGGTCTCAAATGGCTATGTGAAGAGAATGTCATCAAGCTCTGATACCATGTAAGAATTTTCCTTAAGGTAGAATTCACTCAAGACCAAGGAACTCAAACACAAGAACAACTATAGACCAAAAAGAGTATGATCAGAATGATGATATATTCATTCAATATTCAATATAAAGTACACTAGGAGTGCCTATATATAAAGGCCTCTGCAAAGCTTCTAGAATGCATAGAAGTAAGCAACATGATAAGTCATACAACTAGGCACATCTCCACCAGATATGGATTATCCTTCATTAAGCATGAGAGTAAGTGCAATGATGTGAGGATAAGCCTACAATGATGTAGCATGCAAATTAACATTGTAGACAACATGTGCGAAATTAGGAGTGCAAGTAACTTTGTTGTCTACATGAAAACTCATTAAATGATGCAAACTCTAGTGTTGTAGACACCATATGTTGAATTAGAGTTGCATACTTCTGTGTTGTCAACATGACAACTCATGAGAGTACACAAACTCCTAAGTGTCTCACCTAAATAAATAATAAAATAATGTAATATAATAAAATAATGCATTAAACTAAGTAAAATAAAATAATACATTAACCTAAGTAAACTTAAGTAAAGTGTAAATAGTAAATATGTATTTACAAAAAAAATACCATATTATATTATTTTGTAATTTAATATTTTATTTGAATTTAAATTCTTATTTAAAAAGAAAAGTTATTGCATTTTATTTTATTGTAAAATTTATAAATCTATTTCTTAAATTTTTATTGAATTATTTTTCACTTATATAACTTATATTAATTATCAAAATCATATCTAACGGCAATGGTTCCTTGGTCTATTGGTAAAGTTGAATGGCTCACAAAGAGCCTACCAGGGATCAGGTTATTGTTATTATAATTATATTTAGTTTAGGTTATTGTTATTGTAATTGTAATTGCATGTTTGTAGTTTCACGATTTAAAGTGAAGAAAAAAAGTATTTAGTCATATTTATTATTATTTTTATTTTTATTTTTATGTTGTAAGCTTATATGTAGATTAGTTGTTTATTTTACATGAAAGTATAGAGTGTCTATTTATCTAGATCTTTTCTAAGTGATGTACATTTATTGTTCTCTAATTTAGCTAATCATCAACATGCATTTGTGATATCTCTTTAAATTTTTATTTTCAAGCATCAATCTATGTTTAACATAGTATAATTTTTTATGTTTGTGCATGCATTTTTATATCATCCTTTAAATGTAAATATCTTTTTTTTTTTTTTAAATTTATTCTCCACTCATAGGATTTGTTAGGTTATTTATTGCAAGGATTACTCTTTATTGGGGGGCATTGGCTTAAGAGATTAAGATATCAGGATTTAAATCTCATTCTTCACAATATACCCAACTTGCTAAAAGAAGCAACAATAAAGGTCCCAATGTAAAGGTCTACTCTCCAGAAGAATATGTTATGTCTATGATATCTTCTATATACAACTATATAGGGTCATTTGAGTGCCTCTCCCATTTCTTTGTAACTAGGATGTCCCATATTTATTTTGGTTGTACACTCACGTTATGAAACTTACAACTCACTTTATGACTATCTAGTAGTTGGTTTGGCCATTTGAGACGATTTTTATTATTATAAAATGTCATTCTAATTATCTTTCATTCTTGCCTTTTACTTATTCATGTGAAATTTGACAATGTGAGGAACAACATGGAAGTTAGAAAGAGAATTTAAATTTCCTTTTGTTTTTGATTGATCTGTGTCTATTTCCTTCCTCTTTTTCCTTCATTAACCAGTAGCTCTTTAGTTTTTGTTAGCTTAATTTTGAGGCTCATTGCGTTGGAAAATTTTAATAAAGGATTGTCTAATGTTTAGGTTTGAACTATTGCCTAATTAACTATTTTGTTCTATTAACTTAAATATTCACTTCTTGTGGGAATTGGGATGACATTATTTATACAGGGGATGCTTATAAATTTCATGTTATTATTTTTTGTAGAATTCTTTCTTATTCATGTTTGTGAGAGCTTACTATCTATGAATATTTAAAAGTTTTTTGGTTGACACATATAGGTAGGGAGAAGGTCTAGGTTTAAATAATATAAAATTGAGAAATAGAGAATAATTGATTATCTATGTGAAACTATTTGTAGCTGATTTATAGCTCTATAAACATTAAATGGTTCTTACTATTAATGAGGACATTTCAAACATTTCACTTATGTGATCAGTAAACATGGTCTCCATAGAGGTTGGGAAAATAATGATACTCAGATTTTATTTCACTCGTTATTAAATAGATAAAATATGATTTTTTAGCTTACGTACATGAAGAACTTTATAGTTTGTTAAAAGTCCAATAGGTTTGTGGTCCAATGATTTAAAAAATAGAATATTATAAATTTCTACATTATAATTTATGGATTTATAAATCACTTCATTTATAACAAAAAATTCTTTTGGAGCAAGTGTAATTATAACCTCAAAATATTTTCAACAATTTTTATCCACCAGCATGATTTTATGTGTTTAATGATTGTAAGAGATGTGTTTCAAAGTTTACAATGTATAACATTAATTGTATATAGAAATAGAATATTGAGGTTGTAATAGATTTTTGACAAACTTCTTGTTAGCAAGACAAATAGTGGCCCTACAACCCTTTGTCAAGGCACCTCTTTGTATTAAGAACCATCATAAATATCTATTATTTGATCAAAATTAGTTCACCTTATTCAATCATTTTTAGTTCACCTTAATATATTTCAATAGTTAATTTTACAAATAAAAATATTCCCAGTTGTAAGTCTTTGTGGTAAGCTACATAATCAATAGCTCATTTACTGCTTGCTATACAATTATCAAGCTATAGCAACAAATTATATATGAAAAAATTATAGATATCAGATTTACCAAATACGCCAGTACTCGTCCAAGTAGTAGTGGCCCAACAATATCAATCACCAATCAAATTTAACCCCTCAAAATAGGTCTTGCAGTCCCTTATGGGAGTGATCAAATTTCAAACCAAATGCAATGAATACAATACTAAATACCATTGTTTCTAGTGTGGAAAGTGTTATCATATCAATGATAAGTATTAGTCGTGCTTATTAATAGAAGTTGAATCTCATGATGAAATGTTTTCCAAAGATAGCCTTTATGATCTGACCACAAAAATCTAACCATCATTAAACTATGTTATTACTAGATTTTGACACTTAAACTATCCAACTTTCAAATACCAATATTTCTCAAATGGGTTGTTTTCTTTGCAAGCAACCATAGCCTATGCAACACACACCAACCTTTTATAAGTAGCCTCAATAACCAATGCGTACCCTCTAAATATAAAAAATGTCACAAGTAATCTCAATACAAACTTAGTAATTAAGATAGAGCTCATAACAATTTCACCATGAATTCTGATTTCCTATTAATATGAAGCTCTAATGTTGTCCTTGATGAGATTTCCCTGTGTTTGATGATGGGTTTTGATCAACATTTTATTGTTTAGAAATCAAATGGTTTTCATCATCCAAAATTGAGTACATAAGGTTTTTGACCTCAGCATAATAGATGAACAAGATGTTGAACCTATTTTGGAAGAATTTGGAGTAATATCAAGCATGCTTCCTTTGTTGTTTTTCCTTGCTTATGTAGAATTTCTAGGTCTCTTCCTCTCTCATCAAATTCTTCAAGTATCTCTTTGAATGAAAACAAGGAGGAAAAAAAAAAAAAAAAATTTATTTTTTTATTAAGGCTACATGCTCTAGTTGTCCACTTTATAATAACACTTTTAATGGTCATTCAATAAGAACTTAAAAATATAATTCACTTAAAATATTATGAAGACATCTCCCTAAGCCCACAGGAAATGAGAATTTGGATAATTATAGAAATTCATAGAAAAAGGATAGATGACAAATTATGCTTCCAAAAGATTTCTTTTGTATTTTTGGCCCAAAAGCTAGGTTGTTTTGTGTTATCATTCTCTCAATATGTTTTTATTGAATGTGTTATCCATAAATTACATGTTTATGAATCAGCTAGGTTATTTTGTGTTATCATTCTCTCAATAAATTTTTATTGAATTTTTTATCCATAAATACCATGTTTGTAAAGCATATGTATCTTATGAGCCTCTAAACCAACCTTACTAGTCATTTTGAGGTTGTGGCATTGGGCATTATTTGAGATTTCTTGTCATTGTAATTTGTCCTAAACTGGTTGAGGTTATAAATGTTAAGCTGCCTACTATTTCTCAATTTTTCTATCAATGTTAGTTTGATCTTCTCCATATACTTTCATGATTCCCCATGTATATTTACTTTGTCTCATCTTTATCTTTTGCAACATGTAGGTTTACTTGCATCTATGTTCCATTTTGGTAGTTGGACTTCCCATTCAAACAAAATATTTTTTTTGGATGATGCACACAAAAGATTCAATTTGGATTATGCATGCAGAGAAATTGAAATATAGTATTGTTCTAATTTTAACTACCTTCTAGTCCTCTTAAACTAAAATAAGATATATAGTGCACTAATAACAAAGATAACTTCTACTATCTTAAAATTCTAAAGAACTAAGGAGCAAATTTACAATCTTTGACTAAGTAGGTGATAGCCTTTACTTTCAATATACTAAATTTTTGAAAATTTAATGTGAAAATATCTTGAAAATATTGTGTAGTTAGGTTTCTTATGTGTTTGTTGTCAATTTACAATAGAAATCCTAACTTGATAGGTTTCTCCCTAGTCATAAATCCTTAACATAGGATCTTGCAACGTCTTGAAAATCATGTTGTTTACCCTATAATTGAGAAATTTATTTAATCTACAATCAGATTCAACCTCTACCCTAGGTTTTATGTTCAAGTGAGAGACAATATATGATTTTCATATTTTCCATCTTTTGTTATGATTTTATGATCATGTCTTTAGTATCTCATCATAAGTCTAGGTTTTCATTCTCTCGATATTACAAAACAAAGGTTTCTCATGATCGTAAAGGTAAATGTTTGGTCTCCTAATGTTACAATATTCAATATAATCATAGCATCATAGAAGTATATTATGAGGGTTTTTATCTTATGCTTATCTCACCTATGTATCAATTTAAGTGTCTTATCATGAAGTAAAAATGATAGAATTTTACAATCAATAGAGAAGTCTATAAGCGTAAAGGTTTTACCATACAAAAGTAAAGAGATTGTAAGATTGTGAGACATAAAGTTCTAAGGTTGTGAAGTGTTCTAATCTTACAAAGTGGGGCCAAGTTTCATAGGTGTAAAGAAATATAACACATGTTAATAAATCTTTCTGAAGATATAAAGGATACATTATCATAAGATCACAAGAGAAAACAACAAAGGCTTTTAAGGCTAAGAAAGAAAGGGTAGCATATGGTCATAAGGGTTAAGGAAAAGTAACTATTGGAGCTTCCAAAGCTATGATAAAGTTTAGAGCACTCTGATTGAGAGATCATAACACAAGAAAAGGCAAGGTCCAATACTATGCAAAGCTGTGATCGTAAAAATTTATGTGTATTGAAATAATGCTATGAAAGGGCTTGTAAACCACTTAGCATAAGTTTGTAATTCTGAAGAAGACATTGTGGTTAATGTTTCAATCTTACGATAAATTGTGATCAAAAGGTTATAAAAGACTTGAAAGGGCAGTTGACCAATACAAAACATGGTGATCATAAGATCATAAAGATTGAATTTCTTCCTTAAGAGGATACAAATGGTTTCAAATTCAAAATAAATTGCATTATCAAAAATCCTAAAATAATACATGAAAAATGTTTTTCACTTTTTTGAGCTGGAAAGTGATATTAAGTTCTCAACCAATGAAAGATGAGGAAAGTATAGAGAATGCAAAGTTGGATAGTTATGTCGACCCTCCGTTGAGGTAACCAAAAAAATGAATGCAAGAAATCAATGCACAGAAATGGTTGATGAAGTAGGAATTGTTTAAAGACATTCTATACTTAGTAAAAGATTACCTTTTGTAGAAAAAAGAAGGTTTGAAGAAGTTATAGAGTATTTAGTGCGAAGAATTTAGAGTTTTTAGTACTAGTTGCAGAGCTTCTTGATTTTGAATTCTCAGTCAAGATGTTGAATAAAGAGGTTGAAGAGATTAAATCTATAGACATAGAAATTACTGATACCTCTACTTCCAAAGGTGGAAAACCTCAATAGAGGAAACCTAGTAAGTTTGCAGATGAATCATGGATAAAGTTTTTCCCAAACTCCTCAAATGCCATTCCTATAATTGACCATGACTTCAGAGACCCTTATGGATTTTGAAGAGATGCTTCTTGCCCTATTATTTTTTATTAAGAAAAATAGGTTTTATAGGGATCCTAAAACCCAAAAGTTTTTACAAATAAGCTAGCCACATAATATTAAATAAAGCCTTGACCCAGTAATTCTGCCTACATAAAGCCATAAAAAAAAATAGGCCAACAGCCAAAAAGGAAAATCCAAAAGACTAAACAAAAAAATGATAGGACAAGAAATAAAACCCTTACTACTAAGTCTTCCTATCAAGATCATGCATTGCTTCAGCTACTTCATGAGCACTTTGGATCTCCTCGATCACACGCTCCTAGTTCAGATCATTAGAACATTCCACCGAGCCCTTGGTCTCATTTATTTCCCCCTCAATCCACTTGGATTCCTTGTTCACACTTTCATCTTTTTCCCCATCAATGCCCACTTTTTTCAGTGATTTTCCTAGGTTGTTGATGTTCTCATTAAGAGTGTTCAGAGTGGTGATCACCTAATTGGCAAGATTTTGGTTTGATATCTCCATCCTTTGCACCCTTTTCTCAACCTTAAAAAGACAATACTCCTAGTCTATTAAGAAACCTTGGTTGCTACTCTTCCTTTGGCCTTCCTCTTGGATCCTTTCCTCCTTAAACTCTTCAATCTCATGAAAAGTTCGCTTAATTGGTCAAAATTTGTCTATCATACTATTTTTGGCATTATTCAGCAAGTTGAGCCCTATCTCCATTGCATTGTCCAAAATTGCAACCAAAGCTGGGTCTATGAGTTCCTTGAAATCAACTTTTCCTTCCTTGTCTTCAAGAACTTGAGGATTCATGGTCTCCCTAACAATCCCCATCTTCGCAGTTTTAGTACTGAAGTTTCTCCATGACCTCCTCACCACTATCTTTCACCAAAATCTCCTATATCTTCCCCTGGCATGAAGAGAGGGAAGGGGGAGGGCTAGGAATCTCGAGTGTCTCATCACTTCTCCTTTCCAAAGGCATATCCTCCTCATCCTTCCTCTTCTTGTGGTTTCTAGGAAAAATAGTGACATCCTCCACCTTCTTCTCATCCTCTAACTCCATTTCATCCTCATCATCGTTATACTCATCCTCCCCTTGTTCCACAGGCTTGGGTGTGGGTGTTAATCCTCTAGGAATCTTCCTACTTGGCACATTACTAGTGGAGGGAGAAGTTTTTTCACTCCCCTTTGACTTCTTAACCATCGAGGAGGTATTATCCTCTTCCTCTGAGCTAAGATTTTGGTTCTTCTCAAAGTTAGAAAAATTTGAGCTCCCAATATCCTCTGAAGCATCCCTATAGTGGCCTAAGTATTTTCCCCTTATCTAGGTCTTACGATATTCATAAACTAGAAGGAGAAAAACCTCAAGAAGAGTTGGGTTTGCACTAGGTTTCTTCTTGAAACCCTCAATCCTCTTTCTCAAAGAAGTAAATAGATAGAAAGGAAAAGAAATTTTAATACCATGTCTAAAGTGGTTTAGAAGAACAAAGTGGTGTGTTTTGACTCTATCAAATCTAGTATCTAGGGAAATGAATTTGATGAAAGCCCTTAAAACATACTTTCACAACTTTTTTATTGAATACATTTCATAATAAGTCTCGACCTTCACTAACTTCTTCCTTTCTTCCACATCCTTCAAGAAATCTTTCACTACATTTGCTGACATTTTCTTGTCCTAAAAAAAATTATCCCCTCTTGAGGAATCTCCGTGATAAGAGCAATCATTTCCACACTCACCTGCTGCGAAACCCCATCAATTTTGACACGTCCATCCTTGCAAGTGTTCACTATGAGCTTAGAAATCTCCTTGTCAAAACCATGGATTTTTTCAATGTACCTTTCTATTCCACCCTTCTCCAGTTTATTTAAAACCTTTGTTCCCTTTCTCCATTTTTCTACCTCCCCGGCTAGCTCCTTCCTACTCCTTCACCAACCATCTTGATCTCTTGTGTGAAAACCCTACACTATTTCTTTAGCCCTTAACAATCTTCTACTTTTTGAACTATTCGATTTACAAAGTCTTTTTTTCTTATATCATTTTTAATGGACGATCCCAATGAGACCCTTAAAATTTTCCATAAGTACACGAAATGATGGTATCGCATTACCTTCCCATGATTCTCACTAAAACCTTGTCTTTCGCATTGTCTTGCATATCTTTCCATTATTAACTCAAGCTTACCTTTGTACTTCTCTAGATTTGTTCTAGCATTAAAATATCTTTCACAACCACTAGAAAGTTGTCTCCACTATGCCAAATCATCATCGTAGTTTTGGCCACCACCTCATTTACAAACTAGTCCATAGCTAAATTTGCCTCTCTATACATGTAGCTGGCATGGACCCTCTTGAATTTTCCAAAATTGGATTGGATCTCCTCCACCACATTAGTTATAGTCCAAGAAGGATGAGAGAATCATTTTAAACATTTGATTATATTTAAAGAATCTCCCTCCAACCAAAGATTTTCAATCCCAATAGTAGGAGCCAACTTGATAGCTTGAAAAGCCACACTTGCCTCCACATAGTGGTTCATATAGGTCCCTAAAGGATAGGAAAAGGCCGCTACTCCAACCCCATGACAATTTTTTATTATTCCTCCATAGCTAGTTGGGCCTAGGTTCCCTTTGGTTATGCCATCAAAGTTGGGTTTATGCCATTCTTTAGGGGGAGAACACCGCTTAGCCTCCTATCTTTTCACCTCCTTGTCCTTTTTCCTTTCTATACTTTTTCCTCCTTCTTCAATATTTCCCCCCTTTCTAATGGCATAGTTTTCTCTCATAGTACTATCTATTTTATTTGCAAGACCAAAGGTAGGAGTTTCCCTTTCTTTGAAGATTTGATTATTTATCTCTTTCCATTTTCCCTAGCAGAAATGTGGAAGAGTCTAGGAGTAGATTGTCTGTGTCTTCATGCCTTGATGCAAACATTCCCATTGACTAAATAAATCCTAGATGTTGGCCAGTTTACACCAAGTGGCCCCATAGGTCTTGGTCATAAGTTTTTAAACCTCTAAGGAAAAGGGAAAATGAATAAAAATGTTATTAACCATCTCTAGATTATGCTTACAAAGATTGTACTTATTTGGAATATACTAACCTCTCTTAGAGAGGTTGTCCAGGGTAAGAAGTTTATCTTGTAACATCAACCAAAAGAAGATGTTGATTTTAAGGGTGACACCAATCATCAAGCCTTAGCCTAAATGGGGTTTTCCATCTTGTTCCAAAGCAAGAAATAGCTAGAAGAAAATGAATATAACCCATTGGCATTGTCCCCCCATACAAGTTCATCCATCTTGTTATTTAAAATCATAGCATTCAGTATAATCATTAGAGGTTTAAGATCCTGTGATAGTAAGGACAGATCTTTCCACCCCTGGTCTATCCTGGAGTCACTAACTTTCAATCCAAATCTTCTTATACATGAGTCATCCCATCTCTCATAATTAAGGCAATCTATGAGAGGCCCTTGAATTAACCAATTATCCTACTAGAAAGGGATGCTTTCACCATTCCCCACTTTCCACCTTGCCTTTGATTTGGCCAAAGATCTTGCCTTAAGAATCCCATTCTAGATAAAAGATCCTTGTGGAATATTAGCTTCACTAAGTGAAAATCTAAGGGAAGGTCTTCTCAAGTACTTCTCCACCATGATATCCTGCCATTCTCTAGTGCTCTAAAAAATTCACCATATCTACTTTGCTAACAGAGCATTATTGAGTTGTCTAATTTTTCTTATACCTAGACCACCATAGAATTTGGGGAGACAAACATTATCCCAGGCCACCAAATGATATCTTTTGTTTTCTTTTAATCATGTCCAAAAAAAATCCCTCTAGATTTTCTCCATTCTATCAGCATATTTAACCAGAATCCCAAATAGGCTTAGAGCATAAGTGGGGTTTTGGAGAGTAGATTTCACCAGGATGCATTTTCCTACCTGACTAAGGGTGGCTCCTTTCCAACCTACCAACTTCTTATTGAATCTATCAATAATTCCATTCTAGAAAGATTCTAAAGGTTTTGACCCTAGGGGCATTCAAAGATGACTAGATGGGAGAGATTCCACTCCACATCCAAGAATTTGGGAAATCTTTCTTTTTTAGTTATTTGGGGTGTTAACAAAGAAAATTGATCTTTTCTCCCAATTGATTGACTAGCCTGTACCCCTTGTGTAGGTGTCCAACAAATTCTTTAATAGTTAAGCCTCCTGAACCATAGCTTGTTCTCCCAGAATTGTGTCATCCACAAATTGTTGATGGGTGAAAAAAACCTATTCAAAGGAGAACTTTATACCATGTAGGTTCCTTTCCTATCTTTTCCTCTGAATTAACCTCCCAATACACTCTACCATAATAATGAATAGAATTGGGGACATAGGATCACCCTGTCTAAGCCCTCTCAATGGGAAGAAGAAATTGGAGGGAGCACCATTAACTGTAATAGCAAGTGAGGGGGTGGAGACAAGTTGAAAAATAAGTTTGCATATGTGGGAATCAAATCCAAAAGCTAGGAGAACAGCCTCAAGGAAGTCCCAGCCCATACTATCATAGGCTTTGGAGAGGTTCAACTTGAGGAGGAAACCCTCTCTTTTCCTTGCCTCTAAGGAATGGATCACCTCATGAACCATTATTATTGAGTCTAGGATCTATCTTCTTGGGACAAAGCCTATTTTCTATGGGGAAATATTCAAAGGGAGCACATTGAGAATCCTATTGGTTAGCACTTTCAAAATGATTTTATAGAAAACATTGCATAGGCTAATGGGTCTAAACTTATCCATCGAATCAGCCCCTGAGGTTTTCATAATAAGCACCATGAAGGTAGCAATGAGTTCCTTCAATACATTCGTTGCCCCAAAAATTTCTTGCATTACCTTCACCACAACTCCTTTGACCACCTCCCAATATATCTAAATAAACAAGGTTGAGAAGCTTTCTTGTCCTAGAGTTTTATTAGCTGGGAGTGAAAACAAGGCTTGATTAATTTCATGCATAGTGGGAATTTCCTTTAACATGGAATTATGATGGTCTTGTAATAGATTGGGGATTGCAGCCAAAATTTCCTCCTGGTCCTTCTTCGATAGCAAAGAGTCCCTAGAAAGAAGAGATGAAAAGAATTGCACTGCCTTATCTACAATATCACTATCATTTGTCAAAATGGATCGATCCTTCTTTATGCCCAAAATCCTGTTATTTTCTTGGTGCTTTGAGGTAGAGAGATGGAAGCATCTGGTGTTTTGATCCCTCTCTTTAAGCCAATTAATTTTGGACCTTTGCTTCCAAAAGTGCTCTTCCCTACTCATGATATTGTGGAGTTCTATAAGGATTCACCTTTCTTCAATTCTATTCTTATCATTGTACCCTTTTGATTGTATCATCTCCTGGACTTTTTGAAGCTACTCTATCTTATCCTCCTTGTCCTAGAAGATATGGCCAAAGGTCATCTTGTTCCAAGCTTTGATATTTCTTTTCACTTTTTTCAATTTTTGAGTAATCCTGAATATAACTATACCTTCCACCTTAATGTTCCACCAGGAGGAAATCTTAGTACTCAAATCTAGGTGGGAATTCCACATCTTCTCAAAATGGAAAAGGATGTTTTTTTTGGCCATCAGAGGGCTAAATGAAAGTGAGATGGGTGAGTGATCCGATCCAACTCTAGGCAGAAGGGAGAGTCTGCACATATAAGTTTGCATCCAGTCTGGAGAAATTAGGTCTTTATCAACATGGACTTGGATACAATCCCCTCCAGAGCACTTGTTCAACCAAGTGAATCACTCCCTTGAGAGATCAACATCCATAAATGCCAGTCTATTGATAAAATTTGAAAGATCCTGCTTACTATCCTAATTTGGGACCAACCCCCTAATTTTTCATCATCTAAGAGAGGGGTATTGGAATCCCCCATTATAATACCTTTTTTAATATTACTAATTTGAATTACATCAAGAATCTTTGCCCAAAAAACCCTTCTTTCCCTCTTGGAGTTCGGAGCATACACATTTAAGACAAACCAAGTACCACTGCTATGGATATGAAAAACTTTGTAGAGGAGAACATTACTTTCATTAAGAAATGTGGAGATATGGTAAGCCTTTTTGTTGAAGAGCATAAGCACCCCCCATATAGCTCCCTCTGAGTCTCTGAGTCCATGGCCTCGTTACTCATAGTACTACTAAAAGATAACTTCCCTACCATGGTTTTTCCTCATTTTTTTTCTTAGATTAGTAAAAAATTAGGTTGTTGGTCTCTAACCATATTCCTATCTATCTCCTATTTATGGGCACCATTTAGACCCCTAATGTTCCAATATATGATCTTCATTTCTTTTTAATAGAGCATTCCTTAATGGTTCTTTGGCTCCCATATGCCAAGTTCCTTTTGGCCTCCTCTTGCATTGCTTGGCTCAAGCTTTTTCTACCTAGTGTCTTAGGTTTTACCCCAACATCAGCTTTGACCCTGCTTCTAGTCATTACTGGTGACAATGGGGGATGGTCTCAATTTTTCTTCCTTTTAACCATAATCCAATTTCCTTTGTTTTCTTGAGAAAAACTATCTATCCATTCTTCCAATTTTGAAATCTATTATGGGGAAGAGTTATTGATTAGTTTGAAAAATTTCTTCCCCAGATAAGTGGAAACTGACAGATTTCCTAGAGGAACCAATGGGAGATCCAATGAGAGCCCTTGGTCCTACACCTCTTCCACTATCTCCTAGCCCTCTCTTGACTAGCTCACCTCTAGTCCTTTACTTCTTGCATTGAGAGGGGGGACTCTATCCTTATGTTTTCCCCAATTCCACTATTTGGGTCCATAGTTTTCGGTTTGGACTTGTTCACCATTCGAGAATCCCCTAGAATGTTGGCTCCCTATTCTTGCATAGTTGATGAATCTTTTCTTGTCGCTACTTTGGCCTGGGGGTCATTCTCCTAATCCCCATTTTTTGACTCCTTTGCCTCTTTACCATCTAGATTACTCGAGTCTCCTTCTTGCTTGAAGGCCTTTGTCTTCCTCTCAACCTCTACCCGATTCACTAGATTTTTTGTCTTCTTCTATTTCCAAACCAATTTCTTTTCCTTCCCTGAGGTAGCAGTAGGCTTACTCTTTTTCCTCTTTGCTTTGGCTTTAGGACAATGGTTGGCCTTGTGCCCAGATTTTAAATAGTGAAAGCATGCAAAAGGCCCCATCTCAGAAATCAATTTTTGAGCATGCACTCCAAGCTTTGAATGGAATGTCACAACTTCTGGCATGTCCACTCCTTTCCTTACACCTATGCAAATATAAGGATAGGTGAGGTGTCTTTTAGAGGCTATAGTCAAGTCAATTAATAGGAGCTCCCCAAAGGAACTAGCTACCCCACAAAAACATCCCCATTCTAGAATTCTAGGGGAAGCTTTGGAAGTCTTACCCATCTAGGTGCTTGCACAATGAATGAATTATTCATATTCATCTTTGAAGTCCACTTCTAGAGAACCATAGTGGAATGTCCAATAGTCTACAAAACATTGCACAAAATATTTGTGAGGTCTTCTAGATAGGAAAACTCAAAGGATAAGAATCCCTTTTCCATAGCCATAACATATGCTTGTCCTTTCATAGTCCATTTATTCTTGGTGAATGATATAATAATATCAATATTTGTCCTTGGCCCTATAAACTTGCCCACTAGAGTTGATGCCATTGACACTATGCTATGATCCACTAGCTTGTCTGGAATGGAAATAGCACAAGATTCTTTTTCCACATTACGGAGAATCTTAACCATTGGGAAAGATGACTTACCTATAGGCTTAATAGCAAAAAGTGATCACCATTTAGCAGATCTTGGAAGGCATGCCTTAGGAACAAATGAAATCTTATCAAAAATCTTGGGGGGTGGGGTAACTAGGTCCCCATCATCTTTCTCCACCTAGTCCCCTATACTAGAAGATCCCTGACCATCCTCCTTCTATGACCTATGCCCCAAGCCAGGGGCTTGATTCTAACATTCCTAAGAAATCATACCTTGAATAGAATTCAAATTTTGAAAATCTATCTTCCCTCACTTTCCTATGATCACTATTGTTTAATAAGAACATCTTCTTGGCCTATTGTTAATAGGTGTAAATTATTTAGATACTTCTATAGAAACATGTTTGAGAAGATTCATCTATGTAATCCATGGAAGAAGAATTTGGCAAATCTCATCTTCCCAAAAGTATTTATAGATATTGACTTGGTGAAGGCCTTGGTTAAGTCTTATCCAGTGACTAAAGCATTTTATAGGCATGATGGGACTATTTTGTGCACATTGGATCATGCTTCTTTGATTGAAGCTTTTGGATTAGATGGTCAAATGAGTGAGCCACCATACCTAGATGATCTTCAATGGAAGTTCAAAAGGAGAACCAAATCCTACACTAGGAAAACTATGATGCAACACATCCCAATGGAGCTCACGAAGGTTGGCAGTTATCCAAAGAAAGTAGATAAGATGATGTCCCTAGAAAAATTCAAGAATTATTTCATGAGGACTATGCATGGTGTTCATAAGGTGGTGGGTAAATATGGGTCTAATATGGTGTATGGGACAGTATACATTGTGGTTAGAGACATGTGAATGACACATATCATTGTGGGAATATGATTATGTAGATTATATCTTAGAGAAGATGAAAGAAAATATTGGGTTGGTGCAGAGAGGAGAACTAGGGAATTTCAAATTTCACCATTATTTTTTCTTGATGCACTTGATTTTATAGAAAACTATGGGGTATATTAGCCCAAACTTTATTGATCAAACATATGATTCCAATAGAAAGCTGCCAGTTCAACTATGGACATGGCTATGGGACAGATTCTATCACTTTTTTTACTCTATTCTGATTTTTAGTAATTTTAGCTCTATAATCATGAAGATGTTAGACACTAGTTTCTTTAGGGCTCTTAATGTATTAAAAAGTCTTTTGAGACCAGCCCTTGTACCTTAAAATAAGAAACTAGACCATTATTGGGGAGACATAATTTTGTTCCCAACTTTTTCCCTTGTGAGATATTATGGATGCACCAGCCACCATATATATTTCCAAAATATATACTTCCTAGACTAGCCATCATTGAATTCATATAGCAATTATTTATGATCAATAAGGAATACCTAGGGCTACGCGAAGGCACATTTGTGTGTAGGTGTTTTAGAATAGGATACTTTTCAATTGGAAAATAATCATTAAACTAAATCCATGGTTTCCTCCATCATTATAATTTGTCTACTACTCCTTATAGAATTTATGACCCAAAGGTCTATATGAGGAACACCTTAAAAGAAATCAGGGGTTATGTGTTTCCAAACACTAGGGAGTCACCACAAGAGGACTTAATTACAAATCTTTTAGTTGAGGGGTAAGCTACAAATAAATTGGATAAATTTGATGATGTCCTAAGGGTTGATCATGAGCTAAAAAGAAGAGATCCTTGTTTCAAAATGCTTCTACCTAAGGCTTAGAAATATGGTGGAGTATTATGTAAAGATCATACCATATAGGTCTACATGATCTATAAGAGAAGAAGAAAGGGTAAACCCTAACTCCCCTGAGCCATATGTCACCTTGGAAATAGAAGAAGAAGAACCTGTTTAGGCATCATAGAATACCATGGCTAACAAAAGGCAGAAAGTGATCCATATACCTAAAAAGGTAAAACAAAGGACACTTCAACTAATTCCTAGAAGAAATTGGTACTTTGTTGATTTGAGATAGAGCTACATATAGGATAGGGTGAATGTAGTAGAGAATTCTCTAACTAAGCTTGAGCTGGTAGCAACTAGGATAGATGATAGAATCATCCAACAAAAAACATGATGGAAGATGATGACTTCCTCATGTATGTTCTATTCAAGAGCCTCCTTTATAAGGTAAAGAAGAGTGAACTAGTGCTAAAGCTAAAACTAGGAGAATCTAAAGAGAAGATACAAGAACAACTTGATAACCTACATCCCTATGATCCAGAGTGTGTGGTAATGACTCATGCAAAGGAAAGGGAATTAGTCCAAATAAGTGTCATGCTTCTAGTACTAGGGTAGAATCTAGAAAGAGCATTTGTGGTTGACTAAATAAGGAAATAGGAAAATTCTATTTCCTATGAAGCATTTGGAGCTAGTGGTTTATAGAGGGGATCAGGCTTTAACATTGATTCAAAATGCCTAACAATGTGTATTATGGCTCTTGAAACTAATAATCCCAAACTGATGGATGTAGAAATCTAGGGTACAAATATCTAAGGCAAAAAAAAATTCTCACTCATGGATGAGGCTAAGGTAGAGGAGACAAAGACAAAGCTAGCAAAACTTTTCATGACTACATAGCCATTGGGAAACTCTATGAGGAGGAGCTCAGAAAGAGCTATGTCTACAAATAGAGGATAGAAGAACTGGAAGAAAAGGATTAAGGACTATAGGTCAAGGTTGCATCCCTAAAGGAGAAACTAAATACTAAAGAGCAAAATAGGGCACAAGCCAACACAGAGAAATGAGAAAAAGTCATACAAGAAGCATATACTCAAACCATAGAGTTGGTTCAGGAGGAGGCAGAGCCAAGAAGGATGAGCATTGATACTCAATCTCCACAGTGAATTGTTGAGGTAATGACCAATGTCTGGAAAGGTATGATAGGCCACAGAGTAGACACTCTAAAGAAAATTTCCCAACATGAACATAGCCTTTATACTTCTTTACAGAGTACATAACATGTTTACAATGAAGCACCCTCATGTCCATCATCCATCTTCAATCAATGTGGGCTGTATATATAGTGTCTAGAAAGAAGAATCATGCTAATAGAAAAGAAGATAAATTTACTTAACAAGATCATCATAGCAAAAAAATTAATAGGCTTCTTCACTAGCTAATTGAAAATAAAACAAGGTAAAATGAAGATCTTGTCAAAAGGGATTGAACCTTGTGTCCACCAATTTTAGATGCTAACAACAACTGAAGGACTAGCAAGATTGGTTAGATTGTTTCAATTCAATGTTAACACAAGTAGAAAGAGAATCAAATTTTGAGGATGAAAATGGTACTTCTTTAAATTTTTTAATTAATTAATTGTTTAAGGTTGAAATAGACTTGAACAAACTTTTGGTAGAATCAAAGGCTATTACAGATGCCAAGTGGAATAAGAGAGTAAAAGACTTAGATGAAGTTAGAGGCACTGAATGGCCCACTAAAAGGAAGATATATGTATGAGAAGCAATTGGATAGAACAAAGCTTTGCCAAAAGGAAGTAGTTAAAAAGTAAAAAGGAAAGATAGAAGAGATAGAGATAAAGCGTAGTGACAGTGACAAGTTTTTGTAGTACAAAAAGTTTCATGCTAAAGATACTTGAGGAAAGTGTCACCTACCAGTTTCAAAACCACTTCCCCATTTTTGATTAAATATAGAGAATGTTTTAAAAAGTAACAATGTAAAAATATCTTTGTATTTTCTTTGAAGTAAAATTTTGACATGTGTCCTCCCATCTAAAGCTTGTTGTAATTCTTATCTATAAAACAATTTCCAAGATGTGGATTGAAGGTCCAAGGCTTGTAAAATTTTAGTATTATACTATTTCAGTCAATCCATTCTTATGTGATTTTAGATGTTGTCTCAGTTTTGTAATCTAAGAATAGAGTGAATATTGAATGATAGGTTTTGTCATATTTTGAGTTGTATCTAGAATTACATATCAGTATTGTGTTATTTTCAAGAAGAATTATTACAAAGAGGATATTCTAAATATCTCTATCTTTGATTTCTATCTCCATTTTTATGTGCTTGTTATTTTGAGATTGAATGAGAAAAGTTCATACAATTTAATGTAATTGAGATAGGTTGGATATCATTTTATTGTTCCTTTTAATTCAAAGAATTGAGTAAATGCTTCCATAAATTAATAGAGTTTCTTAGCATATGAGAGAGATATCATAAGAATGGGATTTAGGGTTAACAAGTAACAAATTTAATTGAAAGTTAGTTAAAATAGGTCAAGGATTACTGATTTGACTCCGTGCAACAAATTGATAAGACATGGGTCATTAATTCAGATGCAAATTGATACTCTCATTGGTTTGCATAATATACATTTAAAATCAAATTTTTTTTTTAATTTTTATAATAAGAACTACATTTCTTGTCATTGCCTTGTTGTAATAGCTTTCTTGGAGTTTATAGTTAGCTACTATAACACAAAAAGATGATTACAATATCAAGAAGATTGTTGACCATTTTTCTTCTTTAAGGGATATAATATCAAATGGAGAATATTAGTGAATAAGTGATAAATCCCTAGGTGCACCCATCTTGGCCTTGCAATGCCTAAAGTGTAGATACTCCTTGTTCTCTATCATGTTGGTCTAGATCTGGGATAAGCTTTGCTGAATATGGGAACTAGCTAATCCTTTGGCATTTATTAATCTTTTGTATCTTGGTATTGGTTTTTGGAACCTGTAGTTTTAAAACAACAATAGTAGGAATTCATATATCATTATTTTTTGTCTTCAATATTATTAAATTATTATTGTAAATTATAAGTACTATTAACAGTGTATACAATAGTGTCAATGTTGCTTAGTCTATGCTATTACTTTTTAGATTGCTCTTTGGGATTTATTTAAGAGTCAAATCTCTTCTTTTAGAGATTTGAAGCACAAGAACAAAATTATTATAAAAATCTCTATAGCATAGCTTCTTTTTGTATTGTAAGCTTTCTTATGATCTAAATTATATGTATGTTCATTATAAATGGTTTTCCTTCTTGACCTTCTTGGTTTCTTTGTTGCATCCTTTGTCTTCATTTTTCTAGTTGTCATTTTGCATTTTGTGATGCCTTATTAGAGTAATAGTCTAAAAGGCTCTGACAAGTTTTTATTTATTGCAAAATTGACAAAATTTTATGCCTTGCAAAGAAAAATCTTGTATTTGCATTGTTGAAGTCCAATAATAAGTGGTATGTCTGATTTGTCCTATCAACTACCAAATGATTTCCTAGGATTTGGTCTATTGAGGCATGATTTTGGATGCATGTTTTTCTTATAGGAAGTATAATTTTGATAGTTTATTACTTAGTTTCCTTATTTGAACCCAAAATATTTTTGTAGTTGCCTATCTACAAATACATAAGCTTCAACTACTAGTTCATTTTAATTGGCTATTGCATAAAGCTTGTTAACATGATAAGCATCATGAATATTAAAGGAAAACTAAGATGTTGCTTCGCTTAGACCAACCCCTAGATGTCGATCTAGTTTTTACTTGGCTTGGGTATGTGGCTTGGTCTACTATGGATGTAGATATGGCTTTGTAAAGCCTTCCCAGGTTTGTTTGTTGACTTGAGTGGACTTTCTATAGCCTAGTGTTAATTTTCCTAGACACTATATATATAGAAACTTTCTCTCCAATTAAATAGTTTCTTAATAGAAGCAATTGTCAATTTTTTTGTGTTTTCTTCATAATGAGAACTACCCATGAATAATTCAAAGTATATTTAGATTACATAAAATTTGATAGTAAATGAGGGAAAGAATTATGTTTTCTTACATACTAAACTAAAGGAATAATTTTCCATCTAGAAAAAATTGAGATTTAGACCAGAATAATACAAAACTGATTCATGGAATGACCAATACCATATACTCTTATTTTTTAGGATATAAAATCTAAACATAATCATTGTACATGTGTTACTTGGGAGATGAATTAATCTCCATTTGGTTTGTGGATAAAACACTTTACTATCAAATCACAAAATAAAGAACATGGAAACATGATTGATTATCTTCAAATTAGTTATCAGTATGTTTGGCCACTTGCCAAAGTTTATCGAAGCTCTTTGAACTAAGAGAACTGATAGGTGTTCATGGTTTATGTTTTTTGAATGATCTAGTATGTTTAGTTGACTATTGTTCCATCTACATTACTATTGATTTAAGTTGTTGAATCGAGAATTTGAATGGCTACTAGTATGTGGGTACAAAATGTTGAAATGGAAGAATATATTATAGTGGGTTGGATATGTTTTTTTGTACCCTAATACAATTATATAAATGTGTGAATTCACATAGGTATGTGTATGTATATGTATGTATGAATGTATGTATGTATCTATCTTAGAATATCATATACTGATACATATTCTTAAAAGTAAATTTCAAGTTTGAAAAATATCATTCTAATTCAATTTTAGGTTTTTGTAGTAGAAAGATCAAGTATCTCATGATAGACAAGTTCATAGTTTGCTAATTAGAAGTCTAGGTCTTAATAATATCTTAATGGTCAAACTAGAATCACTAAACATTTTGGGATTTAGAAACACAAATCTCATATGTGTTCCCATAGGAGATTCATTTCAAAATTAGATTATGTCACATCTTGTACCTAGAAACGTCTAGAAAAGTTGCACAATTTAGCCACATAGAAATTTTGCATTGTAATGAATTGACAACATTATTGATTGAATGAAAAATATCAAAAAGAGATGAAGTTGGACTTGAAAAGGCTATACCTAAAGGTCTTCACACATTTGACCCAACCTAAAATGCTAAATGCCCCTAAGATACAACTTGATCCTATTGTGACACACAACTCTAACTGTTCTATGATGGAGGTTGCAATCCTATATAAATTTAGACTAGTGATGAGGTAGCTTTTGATAGAAAAAATTTTGTAGTTGAATAGATTTTTATTGTTGGGATGATGAAGATAATGAGAACATGAGAATATAGCATTATTGTGCTTAACAAGAAGACATCTATTATTTTGATTATGTAGTATTAGGAGAAGAAATTGTTGCTTGTTGGTTGTTTGTGGTTAAAAAAAGATGAAGACTGGTATGTCAATGTGGATTTCTTTTATGTAACTATGTATTAGAATTAAAATTCTATTTTATGTGGAAAAGAATAGTAGAGAAGCGTGTGCAGATGATTTTATCAATTATATGACAGCATTAGATTCCACTAAATCAAAGAGTAGTATGAAGTGGAAATTTGGTTTGTCAACAAAGATTTCACAACCATATGTGGAATACCTGGTAAGAGCCTCTCCAAATCATGCTAACTCAAATGCAAGGTACCAACATATAGTGAGTTATGTACATAATCTCAATGAGACAATTACTCATATCAATGAGAGTGTTTCTTAGTTTACTTCCTCACTCCATCCTACAGTTTCTCCATGGTATAACCATAATTCTATGAACTCATATAAGGTAAGATACTCTATCAATGAGTTAAGTATAGTTCATATTAATGTGTATGTTTGCATATTTTATCTTGCACTTTCACATGAGTATTTTATACTATTTCCTATCTTCCAAGATTTTACCAATTCTAGCTACATGTAGAACAAATTTATCAAAGCAATGCAAAAACAAAAATACCTTGATGAAAATAGAGCTTCCAATATTAACCACAATCATGGTGAACTAGTGAATAATAATTTGTAGCCCAATCATAGTTATGCTAAAGTTGAGGTAATATAATAGTTCTTTGGGAAAAATATTTAATATTTTAATAAAATAAAGGAAGGATGAAAATTTATTCAAGTTGAAAGAGAAAAAAGAAAAAATAGATAAAGGACATCAAATAGCTCTACTAAGATCAACCAAGTCATCATGTTGATGGGACAAGCCCATTGGAAGTTGAGTCTTATCAACAATGTTCCAATTACACATATGGTCAAAAGCCCACTTCACCAAACAATCAAAAACATTATTCCACTCCCTAGGAATATGAGTGAAAGTAATAGAATCTAAAGAAGTACACAAATTATGAATCTGGTCTGTAATAAAAGCTAACTTCCAACTAAAAACTTTAGAATGTTGTTGATTCAAAACACATATCACCACTTTTGAGTCAAATTTAGAGATAAGCCTTCTCCAACCAAGATCACAAGCATTCTTCATTACATACAAAATAGCTATGGCCTCCATCAAGTTGTTAGTGTGATGACATCTATAAATAGAAAACATAAACTAGACATCCCCCTTACTATCTCTACCAACACCACCAATGCCAGCAGGGTTTGGATTTCCCTTGGAAGATCCATCCATGTTGATTTTAAGAATACCCTACAAAGGGGCACTCCACTTCGCTACCCTATTTATCTTTTGCAAGGGATGTCTACACATATTTCTTAGAAATTTTAAATGTGAGGGAAGGATATTCAAACAATTATTGAAAATATCCTCTCCTAGTTCCATGGCCTTAGAAGTGTCACATTTTTCAGAAATAGTTTCCCTCAAAGAATGGAGAATTTTCCACCATAAGTGAGGAACCTCTAAAAATTCATCCTTAAAGATATGACAGTTCGTTTCCAAATAGATATGCCAAATAATAAAGAAGGGTACAAGTGTCCAAGCAACTTGAAGAAATGAAGTCTTCATAGGAGCCTTACCCTAGCAAGAAAATAATTCTGCTAGTGAGGAAACATGCCAATAGGATTGGCTCCACACATTCCACCAAGAGTGCCAAATGTGTCTAGTGAAAGAGCATTGGAAAAATGGATGAGAGATATTTCTTTTGCAATATCTACTTGATCTATATTAAATTTTCATGATTAATAAACCACATGCAAACAAATCATATGAAAACAAATAAAAAAGTAAAGGTAAATGTTGAAAGTGATTATGTTAATTTAGAAGAGGATGCACATGATATTTACAGTACTAATAGTCCTAAACTTGAGGTGAGTGCTATAAAAATTTACAATTCCTTGATTTGGATATGATTGTTAGTTTTCTCATATGCTTGTCTTGATATTTGTGTAACTATGAAATTAATTTTTGGAAGGTTTAATTAGAGAAATCTACAAAAAAATTATAATATTATTAATTTACTTAACATTTTGTGAATATCCTTTATTTTTTACAAGAATATTTTACCTTTAGCAATGAAAAATGAATATTTATCATAAGTACTATATTAATATTACATTTTATATTTTTGACCTTTCATTATCTATGTAATCTAATATGTTATTTCTTTTTCTTTTTACAAAAATGTTTTGATAAACCTAAAATATGGGATAAAGTTAAAGTTCTGGATCCATATGATGGTTATGTTAAATATAAGAACTATTCGCTCCTTTTTTTTTTACACCGAGCGAACCTAAATGAAACTAGAGATGCCAATGTAAACATTATAATGGTCACAAGTAATATAACTCTTTCTTATGAAGATAAAATAGATGGAGCTATTTGTTTCAAAGAGAAACAAGTAATCTTCACATAGTGGCAACTAAAGTATTTGGAGAAAATGACATAGCTGATCAATGTGCTATCCATTAGCAAAATTGGCTCATTCCTTATATATTTTAGTATTTTGAATGTGTTGTTTAAATATTTTGATCATCACTATTCATTTGAAATAGTTGGAAACTCTTGGACAATTTCGACACTTCTTTTATCACATTTAAATGTATAGTCATTATACAATTTTGATATATATTTGTGTTAATTTTTTTTTATCTCAAGTTACCTTTTTTATCCTAATATTGAATCAATCTTTTAATATTAGTGTTCTTTATGTGTAATATTTTTATTTGCTTTAATATTTTAGTTTAACTATAATATCATATTTTTTTATATTTTAAAACTTATGGTATTAAATAAATTATTCATTTCATAATTATATTTAGTTTTAATTGATGTATATGAATAAATAAATGACCAAATTAACTATCAATTAAATGACTAGTCAACTACCAAATCAACTACTAAAGTAACTACTAAATATATTACCAAATGTGCTACCAAATCAACTACCAATTCGACTACCAATCAACTAGCAAATATGTTATCAAATATTTCACCAATTCAACTATCAAATCAAATACCAAATATGCTATCAAATATAATACCACATAAACTACCACCACATAAACTACCAAATCAACTGCCAAATATACTATGAAATCAACTACCAAATATACTATCAAATATACTACCAAATATACTACTATTTAATTTAAAAATAAACCACCAAATAAACTAATATTTAATAAAAATAAAAAATGAAATCAATGATCCAACAGTAAAAGCACAAACATGTGTTAGCCTTTGGGATATCTTGGAGGGTTACAACTAAAATAGTTATGAGTGAAAGTGTTTCAGTTGTAACCCTACCAGTCGTACATGCATGGAACTTTCCTGAGTCATTGTGGCTATGAAGATTATGGCTAAAAGGGTAAAAATCATTATAAATATTTCAAAATTTCTTTTCGAGGTCATTTCCATTGTTATAGTTTCAAGATTTTGAGGAGTGGGTTAGGGTGTTTCGGTCGTAAGTGGTAGGTTTTGTTTATTTGTTTTGCCAACATTTTTTTTTGATATTACATGTTTTTAATTAAGAAAAATAGGTTTTACAAGGATCTCGAAAGCCAAAATTTCTTACATAAAAAAGGGATGCAAGTTAACGTAAAATGCCTAGCAACAAAACAGCAATCAATAGAAAGGCCAGAACAAAAGACATGCAAAAAGGTAAAAAGCCAAAAAAACTTATAGAGACAATAGAATCCAAAGATGAAGCTTGTATATTCTTCACTTACTCCCTTTCCTTCCTTTTGATGTCTTTGATGGTCTTTACCACTTCATGGACTCTTTGAAACTCCTCTACCAAGAGCTCCTAGTTCTTCTCACAACTTTTATCCATGTGGCTTTTGATATTACTTGTTAGTGTTAGTCAAATTAATTTTATTTTAAGTGTTTTAGTAGTTAGTTATTTAGATTAGTTAAATTTTACGTATAGTGAAATCATATGTTTGATAGAGTACTGTAGTATTTTTAATTAAATGTCTACTTAATCATAGATGTAGATTTTACATCAAACATAGAAAACTCAAGTTCAGACCTAGATAACTAAATTAATTACATTTCAAAAAACATTAACATTTTAATGCCCACCCATAATTTTCTTTATATTATATATGTTGAACTCTTTTAGGCCTATTTCATATGTGTGTTAGTTTTAGAGATATATGGTAAGATGTTATTTCATTACTTGAAAATATCATTCATGATTACATAGTTGATTATATTTCATGTGTTGTATAATGATTATGATTACTTACGTGTTAATGTTGCTTTAATGATTCTTAGTTAGTAAATATAATTTTTTTCATAATGATGGCAGATGATATGTCTTTAATGATGATTGTTTTACATTCATAGTAATGCATTGTTATATCTAATTATTTGATGAGTTGACTTGTGATTCATTATGGTACTTACCCTATACTTGCATGTGTATGGTGTACATGTTTATTTTTCTTTTAAGTCTAGCATGTTTGATTTGGTTAAGGGAGGGAGTCATAGTCACTTGCTAGTCAGGATCTAAACCATTTAGCACTCCCTGCCATTGCCTATCTAGTTTAGTTATATATATGCATATGTACATGCTCATCCTTTATGCAAGTTGCAGGAACTAGGCATTGACTTCCCTGAATTTCTAGGATGAGCATGACCTGTCACAATAACTTAATGGTAAGAATGGCAAGATAAAAATTAGGTCTAATCCCAGCCATAGCCTAATCACTTTTCTTGCAAGGAGGACTCATATTTGACTCTCTACCCCTTTTTAAACCCCAAGTTTATCTTTGTGTGAGTTGTTTGAGTTTGGATTTTGAATAGTTTTGCTTATGTGGATTTGACTATTTTATGTATTTGGTAAAAGGTTTAATTTTGATATTTGAATCAATCTCATTATATTAGAATTATTAAATATTATTTAAATAAATTGAAGAATTATAATATCAGGATATTTAAGTAATTGGCAAATTAAATTAATTAAATATTTGTTTTCTTATTTAAACGACTTGATTTAAAATATCTAAATAAGAAAGTTGAAAAAAAGGATAAATTAAAATATTAGAGACTAAATATTGATTTATCATGAATATTTAATTAGTGATAATAAAAAGATAAATCTATTTTGTGAAAAGAAAGTAAATAAATAAAGAATATGTATTTATTTAATATTAAAAGAAAGGAGAAAAAAGTAGAAATCATGTATTTCTTTTATTAAAAAAAAAAAAGTGATTTTTTTAAAAAATATAAGAAAACAAAAGAAACTATTATTTTATTTTAGTTGAGTTGCTTTCTTTTGTAAGTTTACTTATTTTAGAAACCTTAGTTTTAGTAAATTTATTTATTTATTATTTATTAAGAGGCCATTATGGGTTTTTTTAGGGGAGAATATTTTTGGAGAATAGGGAGATAATTTAGAACAAATATTTTAGGAGACAAGTTATAGGTTGTGCATTTAGATTTTGATGTAAAAGAATTTTTTCAAAGCTTGGGAGTAAAGTCTACGATGGGGTTTTCTTCTTCTTCTTAACAAATCAACTTGGCATTTGAAGGTAGTGGTTTTAAAATCTCTTTGAGATTTATGTTGGAAATATTGTATTCTCCATGTTTTCTAGATTATTTGAAAATTTTCTTGTGGTTATTGTGCATCAGTTTAAGGGTTTGAAACATGTGATTTTGCTATAACTTTTATTTAGAATATTTAATAAAAAATATAAAGATATTATTGGACACCCATTTGAATTTTATTTAACATTTATAAAAATCATATGTGATTGTTTTGTATAAAAGAGTCAAAGATTGACTATAATGCTAAAAAAAAAGCCTATTTGAGCTTGATTTTTCAATTAGAGACACACGAACAATTACTTATAAATTTTTAAAAATACATATTTAAGAAAATTCATTCTTTGTAATGTTAAATAAGTCTATTATGAATGGTTTTCTTGATTTTCATGAAGATCCAACAGTTTAAACAAAAGTTATGTTCTTTCTTCTATACTAGTAACCTTCAAATTTGAATAGTGCTACTAGGAAGATTCATATTTTACACCATTCAAATGAACTTTTCTTTAGGAATGGTAATAAAAAAGAATATGTGAAATCAAATTATCTTTCCATCTATATAGGTTACAAATATGTACCATTCCATATGAGATTATAACATTTAAAATACCAACTGATTTACATAGAGAAAATGCATAAAAACTCAATGTTATGAACTTTGAAAATGTTTTATATTTATTTTAAATATTACAGTTTTAACATATAATATATTTAATTATAAACTTATTAGATAATTAACAAACTAAATTTATCTAAACTTTATGATGGTTATTTGATTAGATGTTAGGATGTACTTTATGATTCAAAATTTAGGGACTATGTTTTTGAGATTTATTTGGTGAGTACATGTGATGACTTGGGTTTTGAGAAACAAAATATATTTTTGGTTTCCCTATTAAGGAAATGAGTTCTATCATTATGGGTGTTGTGGTTTGGGACACAGTTGTGGTTTATGTGCTTAGGGAAGGTTGTTTAGGTATGTTTCTTTGGGAGTGGGTTGCAATAGGGGTTCAAGACCCAAAGTGGTAAGTACCAAGGTAACCTATTGTAAGTTGTGTAAAATTTGATAACATAGTAATTAAAATATCTTGCCTAGCCCTTTTCCTTGAAATACACTAAAAAGATAAGTTAGAGATGTTTTCCCCACCCATGCCTTGAGAGCTTGTACAAGCTAAGGATAGGAATGGGATGATACCTAGTGAGAGGTATGACTAGTTCTTCTCATCTTCAGGAGAAGGTATTCTAGTTCTGCATGTATCACATTGAGGGTCCAAGGTCTAGAGTGACTAGTCTAGAGTAACTCAAAAAAAGCCTATTTGAGCTTGATTTTTCAATTAGAGAGACATGAAAAATTACTTATAAATTTTACAAAATACATATCATGCTAAAAAAAGCCCTATTTGAGCTTGACTTTTCAATTAGAGACACACGAACAATTACTTATAAATTTTTAAAAATACATATTTAGGAAAATTCATTCTTTGTAATGTTAAATAAGTCTATTATGAACGGTTTTCTTGATTTTCATGAAGATCCAACAGTTTAAACAAAAGTTATGTTCTTTCTTCTATACTAGTAACCTTCAAATTTGAATAGTGCTACTAGGAAGATTCATATTTTACACCATTCAAATGAACTTTTCTTTAGGAATGGTAATAAAAAAGAATATGTGAAATCAAATTATCGTTCCATCTATATAGGTTACAAATATGTACCATTCCATATGAGATTATAACATTTAAAATACCAACTGATTTACATAGAGAAAATGCATAAAAACTCAATGTTATGAACTTTGAAAATGTTTTATATTTATTTTAAATATTACAGTTTTAACATATAATACATTTAATTATAAACTTATTAGATAATTAACAAACTAAATTTATCTAAACTTTTATAACCTTTATATAATCAAACAAAACTTGTAAAAATAGTCTAATCTAAACCATTCAATAGAACCTTGTGTTATTTGGTGTGTCTAATTGAGATTTTGTGGTATTTATTTTTGTGATGGGTTTTGGAAATATTAATGTGGTATTTTTTTTTTAAATGGCTTTTATGTGAACTATTTAGTTGGGCAGACTAGGATGTGCACCAAAGGTGTATTTTAAGATATCTTTTATGATGGTTGTTTGATTAGATGTTAGGATGTACTTTATGATTCAAAATTTAGGGACTATGTTTTTGAGATTTATTTGGTGAGTACGTGTGATGACTTGGGTTTTGAGAACCAAAATATATTTTTGGTTTCCCTATTAAGGAAATGAGTTCTATCATTATGGGTGTTGTGGTTTGGGACACAGTTGTGGTTTATGTGCTTAGGGAAGGTTGTTTAGGTATGTTTCTTTGGGAGTGGGTTGCAATAGGGGTTCAAGACCCAAAGTGGTAAGTACCAAGGTAACCTATTGTAAGTTGTGTAAAATTTGATAACATAGTAATTAAAATATCTTGCCTAGCCCTTTTCCTTGAAATACACTAAAAAGATAAGTTAGAGATGTTTGCCCCACCCATGACTTGAGAGCTTGTACAAGCTAAGGATAGGAATGGGATGATACCTAGTGAGAGGTATGACTAGTTCTTCTCATCTTCAGGAGAAGGTATTCTAGTTCTGCATGTATCACATTGAGGGTCCAAGGTCTAGAGTGACTAGTCTAGAGTAACTCAAAAAAAGCCTATTTGAGCTTGATTTTTCAATTAGAGAGACACGAAAAATTACTTATAAATTTTACAAAATACATATCATGCTAAAAAAAAGACTATCATGCTAAAAAAAAGCCTATTTGAGCTTGATTTTTCAATTAGAGACACACGAACAATTACTTATAAATTTTTAAAAATACATATTTAGGAAAATTCATTCTTTGTAATGTTAAATAAGTCTATTATGAACGGTTTTCTTGATTTTCATGAAGATCCAACAGCTTAAACAAAAGTTATGTTCTTTCTTCTATACTAGTAACCTTCAAATTTGAATAGTGCTACTAGGAAGATTCATATTTTACACCATTCAAATGAACTTTTCTTTAGGAATGGTAATAAAAAAGAATATGTGAAATCAAATTATCTTTCCATCTATATAGGTTACAAATATTTACCATTCCATATGAGATTATAACATTTAAAATACCAACTGATTTACATAGAGAAAATGCATAAAAACTCAATGTTAGGAACTTTGAAAATGTTTTATATTTATTTTAAATATTACAGTTTTAACATATAAAATATTTAATTATAAACTTATTAGGTAATTAACAAACTAAGTTTATCTAAACTTTTATAACCTTTATATAATCAAACAAAACTTCTGAAAATAGTCTAATCTAAACCATTCAATAGAACCTTGTGTTATTTGGTGCGTCTAATTGAGGTTTTGTGGTATTTATTTTTGTGATGGGTTTTGAAAATATTAATGTGGTGTTTTTTTTTTTTTAATGGCTTTTATGTGAACTATTTAGTTGGGCAGACTAGGATGTGCACCAAAGGTCTATTTTAAGATTTCTTTTATGATGGTTATTCGATTAGATGTTAGGATGTGCTTTATGATTCAAAATTTAGGGACTATGTTTTTGAGATTTATTTGGTGAGTACATGTGATGACTTGGGTTTTGAGAACCAAAATATATTTTTGGTTTCCCTATTAAGGAAATGAGTTCTATCATTATGGTGGTTCTTGTTTGGGACATGTTACCTTTGGTTTTACCGCCAAGAATTTAAATTTTGAAAGTGTGGCTTGTGCAACGCTTAGTCTCGAATAAGTGTTTTAATGTTACAACCTGCAAGTTTCTGGCCATCAGATCTAAGCGGTGCTGACGGTTGGCACCATCGCGGTATAAGGAAAATGCACGATATTTATTATAGCGTGATGACACCCTGGCGACACGTTGCAAGGGTGGGTCTGGCGTTCTACAGGTCAGAAAAGGTTCTTAACCCCCTTGGCGCTATGTCGCTATCGCAAATCGATCAAAAAATCTCCATAGCGACATAGTGCCCGGTAGAACTAGTCACGACGGTGAGTTTTAATGATCGGTGAAATCAGGTGTTGCGGTGATGAATCAGGAGGAACCACGTGTGCCAGGTCAGAGTTCCTGTCGGCATGGCTAACACAGTCGGGGCTTACGTTCACCACCGTTGGATCAGCTCAGATCAATGTTAAGTGCCATCGCGCTATGGAGGAGTTGCGCGAGGGTTATGACAGCAACATCGTGCCCTGGTGACGCGTGTCAGGTGGGGCCGTGTCTCAACGCGATGCCAGGTGTATCGACATGGAGGGCGAAAGCACAAGGTATGATGAGTCCCCACGATCAGCAAATTTGGTCGCATCAACGGATGGCGCCATCTCGCTATGGCGAAGATGTGTGGATTTTATCATAGCGACATGGCGACCATCCGCCAAGTGGATCGACAGGACCAGGTCTCACCAAAGATTGCTAGGTGTCATCCAAGGTGTGGTGCAGTTACAGATATGGCAATGAGTGGGATGGGTCCGGTTGTAGGTCGCAGAGTACAGTAGGTACTGTGCAAGTGCAGTCAATGTGGTGAATCAGATGGGGACACACATAAATCTTAGGGCACGCTATCAGTGGGTGCTATGGCACTATGGGAATTTGGCCTCAATTTCTGCATAGTGACATGGCGCCTAGCTGACACATGGTCGCTCTGTGGATCAGGTCTTGGGTTGCCAGCTAGTCTTCATCGAACCAAATAAGGAGGTGCCATGTGTATGAGTCGACACACAACGTATAGCGGGCCCAGTAGTCTCAAAATGAATGGAAAGTTTTCATGAGTGTCAGATGTGCAGGGATCTATGATTGGCGTTGTCTCGCTATCGAGACTTACCCAGGAATTAACGTCGGTGACATAGCGCCCGTGCGCCACATGTCTTGGTGGAACCATGTTTCATACAGCTGGCACAATAAGGATTAACCAATCGTTGAACCAATAGGGAAGTGCCACATGTGCCACCGGCCCAGTGATTTACAAGGGAGGGAGGTTGCAGAATGACAAGTCTCCATGATCGTTGGATCAAGGCCGATCGATGGTAGGCGCCATCGTGCTATGGTGGAGATGTGCGAGGGTTATGTTGGTGACACAGTGCCTTATTGACACGTGTCCTATTGGCGCAGTCTAGGATGGCGGTTGGCAGTTAGTGTAACCGTCACAGTCATGATAGTATTCAAGGTGGCGCAGTTAGTCCAATGAAGGGTGGTTAACCATGGGAGGACCTCCAGGTGGCAAAATAAAGAAATGCAATTGGCCCGCGCGGCCTAGTTGACGCATAAGGAGCCCGGTTGACCTTTTGACTTTGATGGATTCATGAACCAGGAGGCGAAGATAATCAATTTTGTCATGCGATCTAATCTCCATGATCAATCTCGACTTACCAGAGTAATTGTAAAACACAGAAGGACACTTCATCCATCCATTGATCCATCTATCAGGTCGAAGCGCAGTTATGGCACCGTTTTCAGTCTTCTCAGGACATTATTGGCAAAAGAGATCAAATTTTCTGGAGATTTTTTCCATGATCGTCTTCCACAGGACTCAATGGCAGGTAGTTGTAGGATCATTTCAGCAGTAAAAGATCTCAGTTATGCCTGAACTATAAAGGCAGATTTTGTACATTTTGTAATGGTTGACTCTTCTTGATTTTCTCTGCTGCTGCTTGCAGACTTGCGGTGTAAAATCCCTTTGTCTCTGAGCTAGATAAACATCCTATATCATCTCTTTTAGCCATCAACGTGTATGTGTATCATTTTGCCTCTCGTTGATGCATTGTTGAGATCAGTGGTCTACATACTGTATCTATCTTTGGCCTATTGAATAATATACAAGTGAAATCTTCTGTTCCTGGTGTTATTCAGTTGGTCTCCTAATCTGCATGTGGCTGTTGGTTGATATAAGTCTGAATGAATGTATGACCTTGAATGTTACCCTAGTTTTGTAGTGCATATATGGGCAGGAAAATGAGTCTGAACACTCTGTTTTGGTGCATCACTACCTTAGATTAGACTAGGTAGATTTTCTTTAATGCTCTCTTTCTCCCTTTCCCTTCTGAGAATAGATAGGTGCGCCCTGACAGTAAGAGGAAGTCGGCCTTCTCCTGAGACTCAACCTCACAGTTCATGTCCTACAGCTCAGAGGTTGTTTCCATGTTTCACTAGGTTGTCCTTGCGCATAGGCCTTGGACAAGGGTGCAAACCTAAGTGACAACAATTTTTGGCACGCCCGGTGGGACTCATATCAGAAGATTTCAGGTCTACTAGTGTCAAGAAGAAAGAATTCTAGAGATAAATGCTGAAGAAGTAGTATTGGCTTTAGTTTTCAAGCCTTCAATAGGCTGATTCTTCAAGTACTTGGTGACTCTGAACATCAAAAAAGTCTAGTTCTAGACCAAGTTTGCTGTAATTCATGCCTAGGACTGAAACAAGGGCATCTTCTAGAGGTAAATTTCAATATCAAGAGCTTTCTCTTTCAAATCCTAGGAGAAGAAGGACTAGAACTTCATTATCACTAGTTAGGGGTAGAATAACAGTTGATATACCTGTAAGATCTGGCTCTACTCCCCCTACTGTTCGAACTCAGCCTAGATTGCCATCAACACTCATCAATAGAACACTTGTTTATATGGCACAGCCAAGAGTTCATGCATTTGCCAACTTTAATGGTGGAAGTCCTCTGTTGTTAGCCCAAAGACATGATATACCAGTATGTGCACTAAAAAGTATATCTGATTTTACTGGGGAAACATCTATTTCCCCTTTAGAGCATATCCAAGAGGTAGTGAATGTCTGCAATATTCATGGTATTATAGAAGACGATGTTGCTGTCAGACTTCTAGCCTCATCTTTAAAAGGAAAATCATTACAGTGGTATAGAGGCTTAGCTCATGGTTCCATAACTGATTGGGATGGACTAGGAGCAGGATTATGAAAACATTTTGAGGATAAGAGTGACCATTTCTAACTACTAGAGCAGCTGACTACAATAAAAAGAGCCCCCCATGAATGTATGACTAATTTTAATTATAGATTCCAAAAGACATGGAATAGAATACCTACTATAGTGAAACCTACCCCTGGTAATGCCTTCTTGCATTACCTTAGAGCTTTCAACAGTGACATTGCCACTACAATCCAAACTATGGGAGGAGATACATTACCAAATGCTTATGAGACAGCTATAAAAGCCAAGAATATCCTAATACAAGGTGGAAAGTTGGCTCCATGGCCTCCTATGCCTTTCTTTCCTGATGTTCCCAACCACCAACCAGCAATAGCCCCCCTTCCTACAATCTCTATGTCACAAGCCCTTACTCCAGTTCCCCAAGCTTCCACATCCTCAAACGGAATAGAGGAACTCAAGGAAATGCTCCAAGGTCTAGTGCTGAATACAGATAAAAGAGAGAGGACTCTGGATAAAAAATTGCAAGAGCAGGGGAAGGAGTTGAAGGACCAAGGGAAGAGATTAGAGGATAGTTTTTCTCTAATACAAAAAATGAGTAACAAGGTGGTGGCCTTAGAAAGGTAGCAAGCCCAAAGTGGCAAGCCTCCCCAATTACAACATCAGGCTCCAAGTGGTGGTAGGCCTCCTAATCATTGGAATAGCTCTTTTGATCAGAATAGGCAAAATAGTCATGTTGCTGCTTCAAGCTCAAATCAGAGTAGAGCTTTAATTCCTCAAAATAACTTAGCCCAAGATCAAGACTTATGTCCTTCATGTAACTATTCTTATACCTACTGCCTATGTCAGAAAGCAGAATCTTATTTGGCCCTAACTGTCCAGGAGTCCGCAGTAAAGCAATCACACAAGGAAGATCATCCCAAGGAGGCCTCATATGTTCAGAGGCAGGGTGATTTCTCTTTTATGAATCACTAGATGGAGGAGCATTGTAATGTAAACCAAGATTCCATTGCTCATAACACAAGAAGCAAGAAGAGAGCTATGGAACATACTGCCCCCCCTTCTCCTAAACAGGCCTCAACTTCGAGTGTTATACCTCATACACAAAAAGAAAATGAGCAGACAAACACTTCACAACAGAAAAGGCAAGGTCCAAGAAAGGAGGATGCAAGTGATCCCTATGTTGCTCCATCTCAACCTCTCATGGGTACAACTCCCAAAGTTTCCGCCAAAATTCCTAATGCACCCTTGAGTGTGGTAGAGCAAATGAAGAAAACCAATGTAAGCATTTCCATGTGGGATGCAGTTGCCACCATACCAATGCAAAAAAGGATGCTGCAGCAAGAATTGGAAAAGATCAAACCCAAAGATCAATCATCTACCATGGAGAGTGACACTAGTTTAGTACAACCCTCAGGTAATGTGGAGACAAATAAAAAGGTTAGACCTCCTCCATTCTATGTTTCTCTGATTATAGGGGGCAAGTTAGTCCATAATTGCATGATAGATTCAGGGGCTAGCAGCTCAGTAATGCCTAGGTGTGTTGTTGATGCTTTAGGAATGAAATATGAGCCCATTATTAGGGATGTGTTACAACTAGATGGGAGTATTGTCAAAACCGTAGGCATCCTTAGGAATGTGGAAATGGCCCTGCATGCATGCCCTGGTTGTACTATGATTCAAGACATATCTGTTGCTGAAGTCAAGCCCTATTTTGCCATTTGTCTTTCAAGAGACTTCACTGCCCAAATAGGTGGATTCATATCTGCTGATTGGTCTTATATGTCATTTAAGACCAGATATGGGGCCAATGCTTCAATTAGAGCAGAACCTCAAGCCCTTCATCACACTGAACCCTACACTCCCAACTTCATTAATATGAATTGCCCTATTTTGGAGATGGATGAAAATGACATAGTAAATGAGCCTGCCACCTCCATAGTAGAGATTCCTGATTTCTTCTTAGATGAGTGGGCAAATACATGTCAGTTTGAGCCTATGTCAGAAACTCTTGAGACAGGCCTTAGTACATATTGCATCATAGAGAAGGAGGCTCAAGTTCCTGACCTTGTTGGAACTAATGGTGACATAAGTGGAATATGGAGTATGTACTTTGATGGCTCAAGGAATAGAAATGGAGCAAGGGCTGGTGTTATGTTGATCTCTCCTCCACAAATAAGATACTACTTCTCTTTTAGGCTCCAATTCAGTTGTACCAATAATGTGGCCGAGTATGAATCTTTGATCCAAGGTCTCCTACTTGCCCAAAAGAGGGGAATTCAAGCCTTGAAAGTATATGGAGACAATGAGTTGGTAGTGAACCAAGTGAGAAATCAGAATATCACCAAAAATGGCCTACTCAAGTCTTACAAATACAGAGTCTAGGATTTGCTTGAGGATTTCCAAGCATTTAATATCCAGAGCATTCCTAGGAAAGAAAACAAATATGCTGATAGACTTGCAACAGTGGGTGCATCTTATGATGTGCTAGGGAATCTTGAGGAAGAGAAGAAGCAAAAAAAGGGTGGTAGTAAGGCCTGTTGTTCCTGATAATAATATTCATTGGTAGGTGTTTGAGTCTGATGAGCAGATTGTGAGTTTCTTGCAGAATGAAGTAGAATTTTAAGAAAGAAATCAGTCAAGACTACAACACTAGTATGGTGATCAGATCATTCACCTTAGTTCCAACAAGTTGCCCAAGGGTCTCATTACCTTGGAGAGTGTCTTTAATCCTGATGATCAGACAAGAGGAAAAGGAATAAATCTAGCTGTAGAAAAGGATGATCATGCTCCAGTTACTATTGCTGATGGAAAATCTCTTAATGTGGGGAAGGTATGTTCTGAGGCTGAGCAAGAAAATTTCATTCATCTATGTCAAGAATTTAATGATGTATTTGCTTGGACATATGATGACTTAAATGGGTTTGACCCTAGTTTGTTTTAGCATACCATAGATTTAGTTGATAGGGTCAAACCAGTAAGGCAAAAATAGAGGCTAGTGAATCCCAAGATTGAACCCTTAATGAGGAAGGAACTATCCAAGTTGATTGAAGCTAACATAATTTTTCCTATCAAACACTCATCATGGGTGGCTAACCTTGTCCCTGTAAGGAAGAAGAATGGAGAAATCAGATTGTGTGTGGACTTTAGGGATCTTAATCAGGCTTCCCTTAAGGATCACCATTCTCTCCCTTCTATGGAGCAAATTTTGTCCAAGGTCAGTGGGTCAAGGAGGTTCTCTTTTCTTGATGGATTTTTTGGTTATAACCAAATGTTGGTTAAAGAATCTGACAGATATAAGATAGCATTTACTACTAAATAGGGCACCTATGCTTATTGCAAGATGCCATTTGGACTAACAAATGTAGATGCCACATTCCAAAAGGCAATGGAGGTAGCTTTCAAAAGATTAATCAAAAAGTTTGTCTTAGTATACCTTGATGATATAACTGTATATTCCAAGAATGTAAAAGATCATCTTGATCATTTGAGACAGGTATTTCTAAGATGTAGAGAGTTTGGGGTTTCCCTCAACCCAGCCAAGTGTGTCTTTGCTACAAGCCAAGGAAAATTACTGGGACACATTGTATCTAAGGACGGGTTGACCATTGATCCAGAAAGAACAAAAGCAATACTTTCCCTTCCTCTCCCTAAACACAAGAAAGGGCTGCAAAGTTTCCTTGGTAGGATAAACTTTGTAAGAAGGTTTATTCCTAATCTTGCCATCATAGTGAAGCCCCTCACAACCATGCTTAAGAAAGATATGGTTTTCTCATGGACCAAGGAGGGGAAGGAGAGTTTTGAAGAAATCAAGGCAGCCATAGCCTCAGCCCCCACTCTCATGAACCCAAATTTTGAGAAAGATTTCATCCTCTACACTTTAGGTGGTGAGTCAAGTGTTTCTGCTGTCTTGACTCAGAAAAATGACAAGAATGAGGAGCAACCCATAGCCTTCTTTAGTGAAGGACTCAAGGAATATGAAGATAAGTATAGCTTTGTTGAGAAGCAAGCCCTTGCAGTCATTAGAGCCTTGAAGAAATTTAGACACCTCTTATCCCATAATAGGATCCATTTGTTGGTACCCCATGCAAGTGTAAAAGACTTCTTGTTAAGAAAGGATATCAGTGAAAAGAGAGCTGGATGTATCACTAGGGTAATGGAATATGATGTTGATATTCAAATTACCAAGTTGGTAAGAGGGAGAGGATTATGCAAAGAAATGTTATCAGGTCAGGATTCAGATGAAGGGACTACTATGGTAATTGCAGAGTAGCAGGAGGAAAGAAATGTTAATGCCCCAAGGAGCTGGATGGATGACATGAGGAACTTTTTATCAGGGAATGGATACCCTCAGGGATTGGATAGAGCTAAAAGAAGACAATATAGGCTGCAGTCCATTCCCTATGTTGTGATTGATGATATCCTATTCAGGAGGGATTTTAATGGGACCCTGTTGAGATGTATTGAAGAGGATCAGGTTGAGAGGATGATTAAAGAACTTCATGATGGCCTTGATGGTGGCCACTTCTCTGCAAGAACAACCACCATGAAGATCATGAGGGCTGGATATTACTAGCCATCTCTGTTCCATGATTGTTATAGGTATGTGAGAAAATGTGGGAGATGTGCTTTTTTCTCAGGCAAACAGAGACTTGCAGCTCTTCCTCTTTACCCCATTTGGGTGGATCAGCCCTTCACCCAGTGGGGGTTGGATTTTATAGGCCCTATTAATCCTCCATATAGTGCAGGTCATAAATGGATCTTGGCTACTACCGATTATTTCACTAGGTGGACAGAGGCAGTTGCCTTGAAGGATGCTATAGAGCCATCAGTTGTTGAATTCCTTGATGGAATTGTATCTAGGTTTGGAGCTCCTTCTACTATCATCTCAGATAATGCCAAATCTTTTTTTGGAACCTACATTTGTGCATGGGCAATGAGTCACAATATCTATCTGAGCACATCATCAAATTACTATCCGCAGGGAAATGGTTTCGCTGAATCTTCCAACAAAAATTTGATTAGAATCATAAGGAGAACGATAGAAGACAATTAGAGGGTCTGGCATAAAAATTAAGGACCGCTCTGTGGGATGATAGGATAACACCCAAGAGATCTATTGGGAATTCACCTTTTGTGCTGGTATATGGTAGGGAGGCCAGACTTCCAATCTCGTTGGAATTCCCATCCTTGGAGTTGGCTCATCAGCTGGAATTGGTTGAAAATAGTTCCATGTCAGTAAGAATGGTAGAGTTGATTGAACTTGAAGAAAAGAGAAACAAAGCCATGCAAACCCTGGAGATACACCAGCAATAGATGAAGAAGAGTTTTGATAAGAAGGCAACGGCCAGGATCTTCAGAGAGGGAGATTTAGTTCTCAAGTGGGACTCAAATAGAGCAAAACCAGGAAGGCACTCCAAATTTGATCCACTATGGAGTGGCCCTTATCTGATCTCCAGTTGCAAACAGGCCAATGCGTTCCAGCTAAGCAGGCCAAATGGTGAAATTCTGCCCATTCCAGTCAATGGGATCCATCTGAAGCCCTGTTTTTGAAAAAGTTGTGAATCCATGTACATAGTTAGTTTAGTTGCTTCCTGTTGTTCCTATTTTACAATAAGTGCGCGTGCACATGGCTCACTTCTTGGGTCGCCAGTTCACGAAGTTTTGACAAGTCTCAGGTTGCTGAGGAGGTCCTATTTTTTTTGTTTTCAAGTTGTAAAGATAGAGCTAGAGTCCAAGGGTTATTTAATGTTTTGATTTCCTCATTAAGGGTTAGGGTTTCTTGCAGCTCTCAGTTTCGTAACTTTTGGGCCCTCTTTTCTGACTCCATGGCCCAATGGATCATTCTCAGGCACTGGTCATGCATTGAGCAGGCTCATGCCCCCTACGATCCGCTAGAAGTGTTACCTTTGGTTTTACCGCCAAGAATTTAAATTTTGAAAGTGTGGCTCGTGCAACGGTTAGTCTCGAATAAGTGTTTTAATGTTACAACCTACAAGTTTCTGGTCGTCAGATCTAAGCGGTGCTGACGGTTGGCGCCATCGTGCTATAAGGAAAATGCACAATAATTATTATAGCGCGATGATGCCCTGATGACACGTTGCAGGGGTGGGTCCAGCGTTCCATGGGTCAGAAAAGGTTCTTAATGCCCATGGCGCTATGTCGCTATCACAAATCAGCCAAAAAATCTCCATAGTGACATAGCACCCAGTGAAAATAGTCAGGGTGGCGAGTTTTAATGACCGGCAAAATCAGGTGTTGCAGCGACAAATCAAGAGGAACCACGTGTGCCAAGTCAGAGTTCTTGTCAGCATGGCTAACACAGTTGGGGCTTACGTTCACCACCGTCGGATCAGCTCAGATCAATGGTAAGCGCCATCGCACTATGGAGGAGTCGCGCGAGGGTTATGATAGCGACATTGCACCCTGGTGATGCATGTCAGGTGGGGCCGTGTCTCAACGCGATGCTAGGTGTATCGACATGGAGGGCGGAACCACAAGGTACGACGAGTCCCCACGATCGTCGAATTTGGTCGCATCAATGGATGGCACCATCTCGCTATGGCGAAGATGTGCAGATTTTATCATAGCAACATGGCGACCATCCGCCACGTGGATCGATAAGACCAGGTCTCACCAAAGATCGCCAGGTGTCATCCAAGGTGTGGTGCAATTAAAGATATGGCAATGAGTGGGATGGGTCTGGTCGCAAGTCGCAGAGTACAGTAGGTACTGTGCAAGCGCAGTCAGCGTGGCGAATCGGATGGGGACACACATAAATCTCAGGGCACGTTGTCAATGGGCGCTATGGTACTATGGGAATTTGGCCTCAATTTTTGCATAGTGACATGGCGCCTAGCTGACACGTGGTCACTCTATGGATCAGGTCTTGGGTTGCAAGCTAGTCTTCATCGAACCAAATAAGGAGGTGCCATGGTATGAGTCGACGCACGGCGTACAGCGAGCTGAGTAGCCTCAACACGAATGGTGAGTCTTCATGAGCGTCGGATCCGCAGGGATCTACGACTGGCGTTGTCTCGCTATTGAGACTTACTCAGGAATTAACGTTGGTGACATAGCGCCCGTGCGCCACGTGTCCTTGTGGAACCATGTTTCATACAGCTAGCACAGTAAGGATTAAGCGATCGTCAGACCAATAGGGAAGTGCCACATGTGCCACGGGCCCAGTAATTTACAAGGGAGGGAGGTTGCAGAATGATGAGTCTCCATGTTCGTTGGATTGAGGCCAATCGACGGTAGGCACCATCGCGCTATGGCAGAGATGTGCGAGGGTTATGTTGGCGACACAGTGCCTTGTCGACACATGTCCCGTCGGCGCAGTCTAAGATGGCGGTTGGCGGTTAGTGTAACCGTCATAGTCATGATAGTATTCAAGGTGGCGCAGTTAGTCCAATGAAGGGTGGTTAACCATGGGAGGACCTCCAGGTGGCAAAATAAAGAAATGCAATTGGCCCGCGTGGCCTAGTTGACGCATAAGGAGCTCGATTGACCTTTTGACTTCGACGGGTTCATGAACTAGGAGGTGAAGATAATCGATTTTCTCGTGCAATCTAATCTCCACGATCAATCTCGACCTACTAGAGTAAATGTAAAACATAGAAGGACACTTCATCCATCCGTTGATCCATCTATCAGGTCGCAGCACAATTATGGCACCGTTTTCAGTCTTCTCAGGACATTATTGGTGAAAGAGATCAAATTTTCTGGAGATTTTTTCCATGATTGTCTTCCACGGGACTCAATGGCAGGTAGTTGCAGGGTCATTTCAGCAGTAAAAGATCTCAGTTACGCCTGAACTATAAAGGCAAATTTTGTACATTTTGTAAGGGTCGACTCTTCCTAATTTTCTCTGTTACTGCTTGCAGACTTTCGGTGTAAAATCCCTTTGTCTCTAAGCTAGATAAACATCCTGTATCATCACTTTCAGCCATCAACGTGTATGTGTATCATTTTTCCTCTCGTTGATGCATTGTTGAGATCAGTGTTCTGCATATTGTATCTATCTTTGGCCTACTGAATAATATACAAGTGAAATCTTCTGTTCCTGGTGTTATTCAGTTGGTCTCCTGATCTGCATGTGGCTGTTGGTTGATATAAGTCTGAATGGA
>CM053790.1:576261319-576391319 GCA_028749045.1 Cupressus sempervirens | reverse complement strand
TTATAGAGTTGGCTACAATACAAAATTCAAGCAATCTTCATAGAGTCGTCTCATTGCTATAGGAAGACCACTCAAGTGATGTTCTAAAATTTAGCCACACTTGTTAACACTCAAAAAACTTTGGCATTCAGCTGATGTAGATGCTTGGTCCATATTGATTATTTTGGGCAATAGAAAATCGGTCAACATCAGATGACTTGATGAATACTAAAGAACTCAAGAGACTCGGTAGATACTGTATGGCTCGGTCAAAACTACCCTTCTTCACTTTGTTAACACTATAGGCTCAGTAGACACTACAGAGCTTTGTTTAAAATATAATCTATCTTAGATTCTTGATAGATACGATGAAGCTCAGTATGAATTGTATTTTGTCTAATTGTCTTGGTACCAACTAAAACACTTGGCTTACACTACTAGTAGTATGATAAGCTTGGTAGAAATTGTAGAGAATGGTAGCAATGTAAACAACTAAGTTTTGAGTCACTAATAGATAAATTATTTTACCATCAAGTCAACATGGTTGTCTTAAGTGGAGTTCATAATGGGATGTCTTAAGGGGTTGTCTTAAGGTGAGGTCATAAAGGGAAGTCCTCATGAGATATCTTAAGTGGTTGTCTTAAGGGGAGGTCCTAATGGGATGTCTAAAGTTTTTTTTTCTTAAGGGGAGGTCCTACTAGGATGTATTAAGTGGTTATCTTAAGGGGAGGTCGTAAGGGGATGTCTTAAGTGGTTATCTTAAGGGGAGATCCTAATGGAATATCTTAATGGGCTATCTTGAGGGGATGTCCTATGGAGAAGTCCTAATGGGATATCTGAAGTTGTTGTCTTAAGATGACGTTTTAATGGGATGTCTTAAGTGGTTGTCTGAGGGGAGGTCCTAACAGGATGTCTTAAGCACTTGTCTTAAGGGGAGATCCTAAGGGGATTTCTTAAGGGGTTGCCTTAAGGGGATAAATAACATGTTCCAAAATTCATATATACATCAAACCATACACAAAATATAAATAAAAATACATGTTCATAATTTCTAGTATATATCCATGATCCATGATGCAATTTATACAAATTTATAAAACCTCTATCCAAAATCATGTATATGTAGTAAATATGAAAGTGTGAGAGCTGTATATAAAATAAATACAAATAGTTGAACTAGAGCTTCACAAACATTATCTTTTTAGGATCCTCTCTATTTTTTATTATCTTTAGAATCTTTTTATGTTTTTCAATATATGGTTTCTACTTCTTATTTCAACGAAGTCTTCTTCTTTGTATTGTGTAAAATTGTAACTTTGTTCTAATGACATGGTTACCGTAATGTAAAAAAATTTCTCTAGGCATGTATTCAATAAATTCAATACCACTAGTAGTTATACTATTTTGTTGATAATATGTTCCTTCAAAAACAACTAATCCAATTGGATATGACTATTCATCAGCATCTATAGTTCCTTCTAGCAACTTTTGTTTTTTTTTTTGTGTATCTTAGAAGATAATAGTCTAAATTTTTTGCATTATCTGCTATGGCTTGGACAACAAAAATATCTCTTGAATGTACATAAAAATAGACATGTTTATAAAGTGTTAAATATATAAGTTTTTTTATATCAAGATACATGTACATGTATATACATATGCCACAAATGTGCCATAGCTAAATCAAAAACATGCTCATAATCAACTAAATATATAGGATCATGAATATCAATGTCAATGTGAGCATCATCAAAAGGAAGCTTTCTAACTATGTTCTTCAAATCCCAATATGAAACATATCCATTCACGATATTTCCACATACATTGATTGAATTGTCCTTAATGCAGTCATCATAAAAATATGATTTCACTCTTACTTTAGTCATTGGAGGTTTGTGGTGACCTATAGTCACCACTTGATGTAAACTTTTAAATCTAGAAATCAGTTAGCAATTGTAAGGATTAGATCGATCTATATCTCTTATGAATGTAAAAAATAATGATCATATTTTAGAATAAATATATAGTTTAAAAAATGTTTTATTTAAGAATATATATGAAATAAATATATAATAAGTACCTTTCACTTCCCAAAAATAATGCTTATTTTATTCAGTATCTCGAGTAGAAAAATGATCTTTGCATTGTTCAATAATTTCACTCACACTCTCTATCCTATAACCTAAATGTTTAACATGCATGTATATAATTTAAAATACAACAAATACACACACACACACACACACACACACACACACACACACACACACACACACACACACACACACACACACACACATATAGATCTCTAGAGAGAATCTATATATGTTATAGGTAGAGATCAAGAACACACTAAATTTATATGTACCTGCAAGTTCATGTTGTCAAAGTACACACTTTATACATGCTCATACTCCATCATGCTCCCCTTTTCCATGTCCACTTTCAAAGAAGTTCCACAAAAAGATACATTTCTTCTAGCATGTTGCATGGCTAACCAAATAAATGCTTTTGCAGATTTACATTGTCTTGTGAGTTCATGAAATGAGATTAAAAAAAAATTATATACATCAAATTGAAATATGCATATAAAAATTTGAGGCCTTGCCCTGACCCATCCTAGCAATGATGATATATTATTATTTTGATGCTAGTGACTCATTATGTCAGAAAATTATTTGATGCACTGAACATTATTATGCTATTTTATGATGTGTGATGCTTTACTTTAGTTATTTGATTTCATCATTTAATGTTGTATGAACATGTGCGATGATGAAGTAAATGAATGCAAAATTAACATTTTGATTATGCAATTTTAACAGTTGAAAATATGAGTAGAATTAGATAAATAATTGATTATTAGGAAAAAAATGGATGTTTTAATTTATATGATTCTTCTGATATGTAAATTTCATAATGCATGTGATTTATTGAACCTACTAATGGGTGCAATAAGTGTGTAAGAAGTTTAGCTAGGAAATCCAACGGAAAGCCAAATTTGAACCCCTTGTCTATTTTGTGTTGTCTTTGTATTGTTTATCTTTAAAAGGTTGTTATTTGATTTTATTATTCTCCTAGCTTTTAATTGTTCCTATTATGTCTCTAAGACTTAAAAACATCAAATTTAAGTGCCCTAGGGGTAAGGGTATGGGTGGGGAGTACTTTCCACCCCCTTAGCCTCTTAGTTTGACTTTTAGGGTCACTCAAAAGCCCTATTTTTGATGGATTGCGAAAATTGAATTGTCATCTACTTGAGTTGGACTAAAACTCCATCTTGAGTTACTTGAAGTCTAGTTGAGTTAAGGGATGATACTTAGAGGCATTTTGGGAGTAGTTTTTGGTGGTTAACCAATCTCTAGATTTGGAGAAAGTTTGAAGATTGAAGGAAGGAAAGAGCTCTTCTCAATTTGATCATTTACCATAACTCTTTTGGTGAAGGTAGGGATTCTTCACTCCATTGAATTGTTCCTTCATGTTGTCTATTCTTGAATCATGTATAATTTATTGTGTTTTTCTTTGTTTTTGCTTGCTTGTGTGTTGGGATGGGTTTGGAGGGATTTTTGTTTGTTCTTGATGCATTCCTATGCTTGTCTTGATGTTTTGTATTTTGAGAGGATTTCAGGGGGATTGTTTTGGCATCACTCACCCTTGGATAGGGAAGAAGTGGCTATGTATGGGGGTAGGGCCTTAGTTGGACCTCAATGGTGTAGAGTCTCCTCTCATGGTGAGAGGAGGGAAAGAGGTTGGGGTGCATGGGCCCCTAGTTGTCATCACATGCCTTGTTTAATATTGTGAATTCTTGAAAATGGAAAGGAATGAAAATCGTTGTGGTATTAGCCTCGAAAGGCCTTGTAGAAGAATGGAATTTCTTGATGATTTAGCCTCAAAAGGGCTATGTTATGGCATGTTGATTGACGTCTCCCATTGAGAAAATCCACCTCCCCCATAGTTAGGTCCTATGTTTGGACCTATTGTGCAAAACCAGGTTAGGGTACATGCTTGAATTGTTCTTGATATTGTGATGATTCACCTGGGTCAGCTCTTGTCTTCTCCTTGTTTTCCTTGAAGTTTTGAAGGTATTGGAAGAAAGAACTTGTGAAGGATTTTGAAGAGATTTCAATTGAATTAAAGTTTTAAAAAAATTATGTAAAATATAATTGAATTTTGATGTATTGGCAAAGACATCGGGTTATCTTACTCGTTCTTTCCTGATGGAGCCTTGGACCAGGATAAATAATAGAGAAGGGAAAAGATTATGAAATTTTCCTTGCGCTCTCATGTGATTTAAATTTTGGAATATGTATGTGAGAAAATAGAATGATAGATAATGTCTTTGAATTATGAATTTCCAAGTTTTCAATTATGTTAATGGAAGGCAATTTCTTATGTTGAAGTTTCCAAATTGATGTCTAAGTATTAAATGTAATCCAATTCCTACATTGTGTATTCAAAATTATCTCTCCTTGTTAAGTTTCATAATGAAAAAATTCAATTTGATCAATGAGATTATGTATTTCCTAGAATTCAAAAACAAAAACATACACCTTTATGTATGATGAATAGATAAAACATAAATTATAAGATGAAAGAAAAAATATAACCCTATGCACTCTTAAGATAAAAATAAATTTATAACAAAGGAAATTATGACAATACTTAGTCCAAATTGGCTTTCTACTAAAATGTGCACCTCCAAGTCTAAAAACCCTCTCTGGAAAATGTATGGAGGAAATTTTAATTCCCCCTAACACATAGAGAATATTCTCTAAATGATTCCTTGAATCTCAATTAAAATTTGATATTAAATCTTTCAAAAAGAATATAAATCATTTACTTTAATACATGTCTTGTTGACAATCCTCAACAATAAAACTTTTACATTAACTCCCAAAGGCTAGGAGGCAAGGCTCTAGACTAGGACTCTATGCCCATTTTAATTTTTAAATCAAACTAATCTAAGCCCCACCCACTTTGTTATTATTTTTATCTATCTCCTATCTATTTTCTTCATTCCATATCAATTCTAGGCATGGACTTTACCATCACTTGCATTGTACCCAAGCCACTCGATGGCTAATTCATGTCATAGGGAAGTAAGGCAAGTGCTTTCACAAAAAACATTAAATGAAAAAGGAAAAAATATCATCACCCTTCTCCCAAGCACAAGCTTCCTCATCCCAACTCATGCAAGACTTTGAGGGGGATAGGTTTGCATACTGCAGACATCAGGTAGCACACGGGATATAGGGAAGTGCGCAGGGGGAGAAAGGGGGGCCACCTGTGTGGTTAGGTCTTTGGACTTGCGTAGAAGGTAGGAGGGGTAGTTGTTAGGATAGGAGTTGTAGTTAGATTTTATTAGATTTAAGTTATTTTATATTAAATTCGTTAGTGTTAGACTCTAGTTAAAATGTTAGTTATGTTTTTTTAGGTTAGTATGTTTTGTTTTCTTTTATTGTTTTGTTTAAGGTTAGTTGTTAATAATGTTAGTATTTTATGTTAAGTTAGTAAGTTTAGTATTGGGTATAGGTTGTTAGTTTAGCTTAGTATTATGGAAATTTTTTAATTTAAGATGGTTTAGATTTAATTTTGAATGTTGGTTATCATTTTTGATTAGTTTATATTAAATATAGTTTAGTTTACTTTCATTTAAAATTTATTTATTTATTTATTTATTTATTTATTTATTTAAATGGGCAGCATTTCAATAAGTACATGTTAAGCATGAATCAATATTAGTTAGTTAATGTTAATTAAGTTTAGATTAGTTTTAGTTTATATGATAGTTAGTCAATATTAAATATAGATTTGTTTATTTTCTCTTAGTTGATTTAAGTTAAATTTTAGAATTAGTTAGAAGTGAATTATATGTGGCAATACAAGTTATCTTATGATGTTAATAATGCTATTAGTTCAATTGTTAGATTGGTAGATTTTGGAAGCTTTCTTTATTCTAGTATCTAATCGAAGTTGATTTAATGTATATGGTTAGTATCCTTAAAAATGTTATTTTTCTTATAGAATTATAGATTAAATAAAGTTGCAAGTTGAATAATTTTAAATTAAGCTTAGTTTAACTTATAGAATTATTTGAATTGATTCTAGTTTCAATTTTCATTGTAAGTAATAGATTAATATAAATTAGATTGTTATGAGAACGTAGGAGATAATTTGAGATTAAAGCATAGGTAGTATATTTAATAATAACGTTTATCTCTATCGTATGTATATTGAAGGATAGCTTAGATTTTGATTAAGGTTGATAACATAATTAACATGGGTTGGATAGTTAATTGTTATTGATCTCTTAGAGTTTCAAATTTTCTTAATATTTAAAAGATTTAAATTGTAATGTCAACCAAGTCATTAAGCGGTTAGAAGGGACTAGTTAATTTGTTCACCATGAGGTTAGTGACATATTGATCATAGTTAAATTGAAGCTAATAGGGTTATGTAATTAAGAGATAGATGTCACTTTGGTTAATGGGTCATTGTGGTGTAGCGAGTAAGTTGTTGTGTTAATCCTTGTCATCCTTAGAAGGTGACTAATTAATTAATCATTAAAACAACTGATGGATTAGGACTTTAGTTGAATGTATTAGTCATTTAATTTAATTAATCGAATTACTAAGAAACTCTCAGTTTACCCTTATAATCTTTTCAACAAATTTTCAAACTATGTTTTAACCTTTTTATATCAATGGTGAACTTGCATCTAGTTTCATAGTACCCTAGGTATCTGCACTTAAAACTTCTCTAAAAGATTAGTTTCTTTATAGTTAAACATTTAAAATCTTTTACGACCATGCTACCTTATTTAATCATTGTTCTTTAAACAAATAAATAAATTGTTGTGTGTGTTTTGCCCTTATGTTTTGGGCATGACAACAAAATAATATAATTTTTAAATAAAGTTAAATAAAAATGTACACATGTACACTAACCTACATAACCATTGGATCAGATCCATTTCTTTGAAACATTTATTCCACGATTTCTAAGGTCATTACAGAACATTCCAAAATAATGAGCGACATAACTCCTATCATAAATTGTATCATCACTAATGTAGAAGTGAACCTCCTTGATGATAATGCATTCATTTTTGTCCAAACTTTCTATCTCATCCATCTCAAATTGTGCATGTCTATAAGTCATTCGTACAAATATTGTAACTTTGATAGAATCAAAATATTATCCTTGAAGCTCTATTTGAGGTGAAAATCTATAGTTCTCAGAGAAATCTACAACTAAAAGAGTACAACCAAGTGGAAAATAAATTTTTGAATCACGAAATTGTTTAACTTTCCACCATGCACCATGATAATGTTGGATATGTGGGTGTATCAATGGATGAAACTTGGTCATAAACTCATCATACTATAATTCACACTCCTTCAATAATTTTTTTTTTTTGGATTTAACTCCTATCTTATTTTTTATGTCTCATATTCATATCTCATCTGTGAAAATAGTGTTGATTCATTAATATTCTCAATATGCAGTGGAAATTTACATAAATCTCCACAATTTGTACATTGATTTTTGATGCATTGTATCATGAATTCATATGAATCTTCTAATTTATCACATAATGTAGACTCTGCAAATTGTGTCATACTACTAGGGATGACCAAATTTGGATCAAGTACTCCCATAATTTTTTTATATGATTGCAAGTGTAGACCAAATTCAACATAGTTTTGACAAGAAGTTTCATGTATCTTATTTATGTGTGCAAAGGAAGGATGCAAGCTCTCAAACATTCTCTAACATATTTTCACATTTGAAAATTCTTGGTTGAATGTTTGAAATAATCCACATTATGTTATATCTATATAATGTTTTGGATGTTCAATTTTTTCCCTTATCTCTTCATCTTTAATTTGTATAGTATCATGTCTATTTGAAGAAAAAGGAGAGGATGTGGTCCAAAATTCAATAACCTATCTTTCCACATCTTTCGAAATTCTATCTTTTCGAGGAACTCTGCAAATAATCACCCAATTATTCTCAATGTTTTCATCTAGGATTTTTCTCCTCCTAATATATTCTTGAATGATTCTTCTATATATATATATATATATATATATATATATATATATAGAAACTTAGAAATTGCATGTACTTGTTTTCTATTTGTCAACTTTCTACTAGATATAGTAGTCATCAACAATCTACGTGCAGTGCTCAAATTGCCTCCTTGATTTGTATTGTCAATTTTGTCATAAGAAGTTGCAAATTTTCAACTATTATTTTATTAACATTATGTGGATGAGGTTTCCTATTATCAACACCCAAAAACTCCAAAAAAAGCCTCATATATTTTCTACTAAATAACTTTAAAAATAATTGTGCCTTTCCAAATATACTTTTGTTTTTGAAATATTCATCCTGCATGTTTTGGAAATACTTTTTAATAGTGTTCTTTGTTACCATACGTGTAGATGGAATTGGACTAAAAATTAGGTTCTCATCCAGATCCATCAAATTTCCTACACCTAAAAATTTGTTTTATCATTAGAGCTACCAATTTTTTCATCTTCTTGAATCTCATCCTCTTCATGAATCTTGTCCTCTTCATGAATCTCATCTTCTTCATGAACTTGAATAGGTTGGTTTTGATTATGTTTTGTATGACATTTCATCTTGTCATATCTTATTCTATCATATTTCCTTGATCAAGCCTTTTTATTACCCATTGATTAATTTTATCTATAGGAATATATTTTAATTTAGATTCCACTAGAAATATAATTCAATACTTCAATATAGAGTACATAAAAATAACTAGGTAAAAAAATATAACTTATTGATGATCCTTTGCAATTTTCATTAAACTCCACAAAAAAATTGATAAATATAGCTTCAAAAAATATTTATTTCTGAAAATGTTCCTTTATATATCAAAATTTACTATACTTATTATAAATTGAAATAGAAAATAATTTATTTTATATGAAACCACCAATGTGAGCGCTAACGGCTTTTTTGGGCCAGGCAGGGTTATAGCCGAAACTGTTTCGATCATAACAGTTATGGCCAAAAGGGTTTCAGCCATAACTATCTATGTGTCATCCTAAGTGCTAGGTACACAAGTAAAATATACAATTTCTCCAAATTTTTCACTGTCAAGGCTGATTTCTCCATACAAAATGAAGTTTCTTCTTAAATTAAAAATACCCTTTTATAGATCTTTGAGTCAATATTGTGGTCATATAAATGTTGTAGTATTTTGAGTATTTATAATTTGTTTCAATTTTAAAATATCACAAGTACATATTTTAAGATTCAAGAAGATGTTTGTTCGGAAAAAGAAAAAGAAAAAGTAAATCATGTTCAAAAAAAAAATGTGTACCTCTAGAGGAGAGAGTCATCTTTAAGAATATGTAATTTGTTTTAAAAAATATGTAGATTTGATAGAAAAAGTTTGGTAGAAAAAAAACTATTAATTTTTGATAAGTTTGACTTTGACCACTTATAACTTGAAACATATTTAAGTCCAAAATCATTTTTTTTGTCCACTAGGTATACGTGTCAACTATAACCTATAACAAAATCAGACCAAAATATGACCATTTTCATATATTTGTTTAGTGGGAACGAAACTCTATATTTTCAGCATTTAAAAAATAAAAAATAAAAAGACTTTAAAAATTAAAAAAAATGAAAATTTTTTTACTCGAAGTTTAAAAAAAGGTTTATAGGCATAAACCTCATCCAATTTTACACATTTTATTAGTATACATCATCTTCAAATCTAAACATAAATGTCCCTTTTCTATCATTAATGTTGAAAATTTTATGTTCTAATGTCCTTTTCCTTTATAAAAGGTTACATAGGTTTGTGCTTTTAGCCATATCTATTCACTATCATATTTTGAGAGAGAAAGTTGTAGAGAAAGAAATGAGATTAGAGTATGTGAATACAAAAGACATGATTGTAGATATTTTTATGAAGCCTTTTCCTAATGACACATTTGAGTATTTATGAGGTATACTTGGGGCTATGGTCCTACCTACTTCTGAATAGATGGAGTAGAGAGTGCATTCATCCAGTGGTATAAAGCACTTTTGTTTATTTGGACCAAATAGTGATGCTTCCTCCATGGAGGGGTATTTTTGGTTGAGGAGAGTCATTAAGGACTCTTGATAGCTAGTAGGAAATAGTGTCTTTGGACACTTGAGATTTTTGAAGACTTTGAGTAGTTGATTGATATAATGATTCCTTTTCCATTGATGTAAATGAGGGAGACATCTCATATAAAACATATTCTAATAGTATGTGGGAGATGTATATAGGGGAGACAATCTTTGAGGGAGATGTATCTATGGAGAGAATTGTTCATTAGATATTGATGTATGTATCTCAATGGGGGAGAAGTGTAAAAAATTCATGCCATCCATGTAAGAATGAGGAAGCTTACAGAGTTGTTCCTATGAGTTTCAAATTTGATTGATGAAGATTTGAAAAGAAGCAAGAAGTAGCAATAGGAGCGGAGTTTGATTTAGTATTCTTGGAAGTTAGATTTTTTTAAATCTATGTTTTCATCAATGCCAAAGGGGAATATAGTTAGCATAAATTCTAATGGTATTCCTTTTGGGGAATATCCTAAGAATTTATAAAGCACTTGGGAGATTGTTAGCATGATTTAAATCTTGCATTCATGGCTATGTTTTCCATTGATGTTAACATAGTACTATTTCTATAACAAAAGGTAGAGTAGCAGATAGAGAATAAGGTCATATAGACTATGTATTTATGATGAGGTCAAGTGAATTTGAGTATGTGTTCTACATTGTGTCTTGATGAAGTGAAAAATTGTGCATGCAAAAATTCGAAGACATGTGAAATTTATTTTTGAATTACAAAGGACAATGGGCAAATAGATTGCCTAAGAAGTAGCTTCTAGTATTTTGATTGATGAGAGAAGTTAGATAGCTAAAGTAGATAGCCTAATGATGATGTCAACGAGTGTGTGAGGTCAAAGGTCGTATGTGTGAGGAGTTGTATTTAATGTGAGCTAACATATTTTGTAATTGTGAAAAGATATAATCTATCGTAATATCTTAACACGGACCTATTATAATCAATTGGTAGATCCTCAAGGTCAACTTATTAAATTATTTTTAGGATATGGTATGAAAGAAGGTTATTTTCCTTGTAATGAAAGTATGCATTGTATGGATTTATGTAATTGTGCAAGTCATATGTGAAGTTGTTAAATGCGTGAAAGTAATCAAAGGGATGAGTGTATTATGAATTTGAAGTTCTGGTATTGAGATTTGAGAAGGTATATGTTGTTGTATTTCTAGAGTAAGAGGACTGAGAAATAGTTTAAGTTGCAAAGTTCAATTTCATTTCTACTATTCTAGAAGGAATTGTTAGGAATAAACCACGGATAGAAATAACAATTACATGTCGGCCCAAAATACTAATAAAATAGGGCCCAAATTTTTTTTCCTGAGCCCCAAAGAATTTATGAAGTATGTACAGTACCTTCCTAATTAGTCACAACAATATAACAATCTCCTACTTGGGGACCAATCAGGCTCCACACTAAACAATAATCTCCCACTTGGAGATTGATCTTGTAGCTATGTCGCTACTCCATGAGGATCCCACTAGATCAAACCACCCTGGAATTTATTATTCTTTTATTCATGGTCAATCTAGAAGACCAATCGAAGCCGAAGAGGAGTTCAACTTCTCCCTTGTTGCTACCTTTGTAAACATATCTGCTAGATTATCATCTATATGTATCTTGTCCAACTTTAACTATCCATCCTCCAAAACTAATTGAATGAAATAGTACTACAACTATATGTGTTTGGTCTTTGAATGAAGAGCTAAACTCTTGGCAAGATGAATGGCACTCTAACTATCTGTAAAATAATTATTACCCTTTTGAGGGTGTCCTAATTCTTCTAAGAAGAACTGAAGCCATATCATCTCCTTGGCTACCTCTATAGTAGCAACGTACTTTGCCTCTGTAGTGGATAGAGCATTAATCTTCTGTAACTGAGAAACCCAACTCATCGCCACCCCACCAATAGTAAAGACATAACCTGTAGTTCTTCGCCTAGTATCAATATCCCCTGCCAAATCTAAGCCAACATAGCCTTGTAAATCAGTAGTAGAGCCCCCAAAGTGTAAACACTTATTGGATGTTCCTCTCAAATATCTGAGAATCCATTTGACTATGTTTCAATGCTCAATTCCTAGATGACTCATATACCTGCTAACAACTCCCATTGCATGTTCAATATCTAGCTTGGTACATACCATAGCATACATCAAGCTTCCTACAGGTGAAGCACAGGGTACATTTGACATCTTATCCTCCTCTTCTTGTGTCTTGGGACACATCTCCTTAGTCAACTTCAAATGACTAGGTAAAGGCATTTTGATAGATGTAGCATTCTCCATAGAGAAACATTGCAACACCTTGTCCACATAATCAGCCTAAGATAGCATCAATTTTCTATTCTTCCTATCTCTGTAGATATTCATACCCAAAATTTTTATGCTACCACCAAATCCTTCATAGTAAATGCATGTGCTAACAGGCATTTGAGCCCCTTAATATGATCCATGTTAGACCCAGCTATAAGCATATCATTAACATATAAACATAAAATAATGTAGCTGAAATCATCCAACCTCTTAAAATAAACACAATGATCTAAATGACAGGTATTATATCCATGCTCATGCATAAAATTTTCAAATTTAAGATATCATTTCCAAGGTGCTTGCTTCAATCCATATAAACTTTTCTTCAATTTGCACACTAAATTCTCCTTACCTTTGACTGCAAGTCCTTGTGGTTGAGCCATATATATCTCTTAATCCAAATCACCATTAAGGAAGATTGTTTTAACATCAAGCTACTCTAAATGCAAATCTTCAGTAGTGACAATACTTAAAATAGTATGGATAGAAGTCATTTTAACAATAGGAGAAAATATCTCATCAAAATCAATACCCTTTTTTTGTGCAAATCCTTTTACAACTAACATAACTTTAAATCTTTTCTTACCTTCATCCTCTTCTTTTAACCTATAAACCCACTTATTTTATAAAGCTCTTTTACCTACAAACAACTTGCATAAATCACATGTCTTATTCTTCAGCAAAGATTCCATTTCATCTTTCATTGCAAACTCCCACTGAATCTTAGTATCCAACTACATATCTTCATCATAATATTCAGGTTCATCAGCATCAGTAAGTAAAATTGAATACAAAGAGGAAGGGAATCTTTCTAGACGTCTAATTTTCCTTATCGACTAAGTAACATTCATTGGTGTGTGTGCTATTTTTTAGTTGTGGTCATTGCACATCATGAGGAATGGCTAGAACATAAGCTTTTGGAGTATCATCCAACACTACATAATCATCTACTTTCTTCTCATGTTGCTGCAACAGATCTTTGTACAACACTTTCTCATTGAATATGGCATCCCCGCTTCTTACAATTTTATGATTTTCAAAATCTTAAAGCATATAACCAAATTCATTAATACCATATCTAACAAATAAAAATTTCTTTGACTTAGCTTCTAGCTTGGTTCTATTTTTAGAATCTATGTGAAAAAATGAGAAACAAATAACTCAACTTCTTACCAGTCCATGCTTCCTCTAGAATACCACATCCCAAAGGAGTAGAGGGACCTCTATTAATCAAATATATAGTATTATTGATAGCCTCTGCCCACATGTGTAAGGGCAACCCAACATGGAACCTCATGCTCCTTCAACACTCCATTATAGTCATGTTCATGCATCTAGCCACTCCATTTTCCTATGGAGTCCTTGGAATAGTTTTCTATGTATGAATACCATTAGTGGAGCAATAATCTTCAAATTCATGACTGCAATACTCGCCACCATTATCAGATCTGAGATATTTTAATTTCTTACTAGTCTCATTTTCAACTAAGCATTTCAATTTCGTTAAAGTTTGAAATACATCATATTTTTGTCTAAGGAAATAAACCCATACTTTTCTAGTTTTGTCATCAATAAATGTAACATAATAATAAGAGCTACCAAGGGAAGATACTTGAGCTGGTCCCCATACATCGGTATGCACAAGCTCTAATTTCTCTCTTTTGGTTTCCTTCTCAATCTTCAAAAAACTCACTCTCTTTTGTTTTCCATACACACAACTTTCAAAGAAATCTATATTAACACATTTTAGACCTAGTAGAGCTTTCTTTGAATGAAGTAATTTCATACCTTTCTCACGCATGTGCCCAAGTTTGTTGTGCCATAGCATTATATTAGATTTTACAATAGCTATTTGTTCTCCCTGCTCAACTATAGCAACTATTCCTGAACATTCATATTTCTCTGAAACAATTAAAGTAGAAGGAACAATATGACCTATATAAAGATCTAAGGTGCCTACTTTCACACCTTTTGCTACTACAAGAGAATCTTTTGAAACCTTCCAATTTTTATCATTAAAATTAACTACACAACCCTCATCACCAAGTTTACCTACTGAAATTAAATTCTTACTCAGCCTTGGAACATGTCTTACCTCATGTAGTGGCCAATGACTCCCATTCTACAACTTAATCTTAACTTTTCCCTTTCCAACAATCTGACAGGGTTCATTATCACCAAATAAACAAGTCCCAAATTCCCTTAGACATAATCATTGAAATAACCTCTATGAGGTGTAGCATGAAATGAAGCACCAGAATCTAAAACCCATGAATCATCAACACTTTCTAAAGATAGAAGCAAAGCATCCTCTTCGGATTTGTTACTTACCACATTTGCCTCCTTGTCTCCATCTAGTTTATCTCCTTCATTTTTCTTTCGATTCCAACAATCTTTCTTTTTGTACCCAAGTTTCCCACAGTACTAGCAATTAGTTGGTCCTCTTGATTGAGACCTCCTCCCTTTTGACTTTCCTCTTGATTTCTCACGATTTCCAAAATTACTTCCTCTCTCAGTCATTTTGCCCCTACTTTCTGCATTCAAAGCACTTCCTAATGTAGATCCACCTGAGGTTATCCTAAGAGTTTCCTCACTCAAAACAACACTGATCACATCATCATATTTTAGGGTACTAGATCCAAAAAAAAAATTACTCACAGCCATTACCAAGCCATTACCAAGCCATTTCAGCTTTAAGGCAAAGAACACAAAATCAAGAGACACCTATATTCTTCATCAAAATTGATACCCATAGAAGATAACTAACTAGTAATAGTATTAAACGCATTTAAATGATCGGTAATAGGTCCACCTTTTGTCATTTTCATATTAAATAAATGCTTCATGAGAAATACCTTGTTTGAAGCAGAGGGCTTTTCATATAGTTTTGCTAGGGTTTGCATCAATTCTTCTATTGTCTTAGTTTTTGTAATATTAAATGCCACTAATGGTGCCAGGCATAATCGAATGCTTCCAAGTGCCTTTCTATCCAAAAGATCCCATTCATCATGTGATATAGATCCCTAATTCTTGGCTTTGCCTTCTAACGGCTTCCATAAATCCTTTTGATAAAGATAGTCTTCCATTTGCATCTTCCATAACTAGAAGTTTTGTCCATTAAACCTATCAACCCTCAACTTACCCTTGTCTTCCATCGCTCCCACTCAACCATGAGACTTTCTTGTAGAGGATAACTAAAAAACAACCTCGCTCTAATATGACTTGTTAGGAATAAACAATAGACAAAAATAACAATTACATGTCGGTCCAAAATCTGGATAAAATAGGGCCTAATTTTTTTTGACCCAAGCCTCAAAGAATTTATGAAGTATGTATAGTACTTTCCTAATCAGTCACTACAATCTAACAAGAATAATATAGAGAGTAGCTAGAGAGTAAGTTTGGTAGTCTTTCCCCTGAAGTTGTTTGGACAGTGGGTCCATCTATCTTCTACAAATGCTAATAGGCTTGGAATCTCTTAACAAGGATTCAAAGTCTCCTAATAGGCACTTATATGTACTAAATATATTTCATTGGCTCCTAGCAGAGTCCATCCCCTCACAATGAACTTTTATATTAGTACACCATTTTGTGAGTACCATCCCCTCTGAGGTTTTCCCTTTGATCAAGGTATTATTGTATATGTGTATCTTCTAAGATGGTTGTTGATCACATTGTTCACATGCTTAAGGTTTAATAAAGTTGATTAAATTTATATTTATCTAATAACTAATTCAACCCCCTGCCTCAATTATCATGGTGCACTTTACTTTCTAACATGCATCTCTTGTAATGTTCTAGAAACTTGGGTTTCTAACTCTAGATTCCATAGCACATTATGTATATCCATAGAAAGGGGTCTTATTGATAGATTGTATATCCTCTTCAATTTTAATTTTAGTTTCATAAATGTACTTCTCTTGTTAATCTTGTGTCTTATCTTTAGATTGCTCTTCCTATTCTTATATTATCTTCATTTTATTCATCATTTATATTTATACTATTTGTCATAGTCTCTCTTAGAAATTGCAAAACTTTCCTCTTCAGTCAAATCAATTGGTTTCTTTTGTTCTAATTTTTCACTTAATTCATATGTTGTGCAAATCTATATAGATTCTTCTTTTGTATCACTTCCAGTATTAAAATTTACTTTCCATTACTTTAACTCATATGTTTCAACATCTTATTGCAATCCTACCATAATCTTTTTCTACTTTATACTACTTTATACTATCTATAATATCATATGAAAGGAAATCATCCTAAAAATAGTCTCTAGATGGACATAAAGATGCAAGTCATTATTCTCCTTTATACAAGAAATAATAAGTGGACTGCTATTATTTGCGATTAAAGATAAATCATGAAGGATAGAGAAGTATAGAACCCTTTAATATTTCTCAAAACTTGATGACATTGAAATTTTGTAGTTCAATACATTAAATGTATGAATAGGTCAGTTAAAAAAATCTTTACGGATGATTATTTTGGTTCTTTACTTTCTCTTTTTAAGGGGAGTTGTTTTCTATCAATTTCTCGACTTCCTTCCAGTTCTGAGGCTTTTTAATTTGTAATCAACTAGGTTATTGTGGAAAAAGAGGGGTAAAAATTTATTAAGACAGAAAGGAATACAACAAGGAGAGCTCAACAAGGAGCTCAATCTTGAGCAACAAGATCATCAAATTCTTACACCATCTCAAAGGAAAGTTGGCTCCTATCCATAATATTCCAACCCGGATCATGACTAGAAGTCCATTTGGCTAAACAATCAATAGCTCTTTTTCATTCACGAGGAATATACATGAACCTAATGAATTGAAAAGAGGTAGAGAAGAGAATAATCTGATTAACAATAGAGGCCAACTGCCAACTAACATCCTCAAGCTCCTACGAAGAACGCAAGTTCACCACCACCTGGGAATCAGACTCATGGATAATCTTACTCCATCCTCGCAAGCAAAATTGTTCCACAGCATTAAAATAGCCTAAGCTTCCATGATATTGTTAGTGAAATCACCCTTATGAACCGAGAAAAAGAATTTAACATCACCAGAACTACAACGAGCCACTCCCCCAATACCAGTAGGGCCTAGATTCTCCCGGGAAAAATCATCAGTGTTAATTTTTAGAACTCCATAGAGAGGAGGAGTCCAATGCCCATCTCGATTTACATGACCCTTCCTTTGATGTTGAAGCTGCCTGGACATCGAAGGAAACCTTTGAGCTGCAGTTGTTTTATTCTATCTACTAAAATTAATCGTATTTTGAATGAAGTATTCCTACACATAGAAATGAGGATTTCGTAACTTATTTTATTACAAGTACTTAATTTTTTTAATTGTTGTTTTGCATCTGTTAATTTTCTCTTTGCATAAAGTTCATTTAAGATCATGTACAAAATTCTTCTTGTCAAAGTTTATTAACCATAAGAAATTAAATATCATAAAATGTCAAGAAATATGGTTCATTGATAATATTTATCTTTAAATTATCTCTAATCTATAGTAAGAAACATGCATTGATTCCTCATATATCACTATTAGAAAATGAGCTACATGTTTTGAAAAGTTAAATCAAAATATTGAAACAAGTAGCTTAATAATTTGAAAATTGATCAATTTATGAATTTTTCTTTTATTACTCCTTGTTTATACATAGACAAGGAACTTATATCTTCATTAGACCCTTTCATTTAATATGTATAAACAAAATTTAAAGTATAATGTTTGACTGCGTTTATTTAGAAAATGAATTTGTAAAAATAATTGCTACTTTTTTATTTGCTAGAAATGATTCTGCTAGGGTTTACTTTTATTTTCAATACCTAAAAGTAACCAAACAAAAAAAAACAAAAAAAGAAAAAGATGGTGTCGTCCACAATGTCCAAGAGGAATAATGCTAACAAATCTTTTAAAACAATTATCCTCCTGTAACCACATTGAAATGCAACTAGCACAAATACCATCTACATCTTCCCTTTCTGCAACACAAATTCAATCATTTGTGGCGAAATCTGTCATGGCTGAAATTCTCAAAACGGTATACAGTTGCTCCACATTTTATGGTTGTGAATCACAATCATCTGTAGATGGTCAACAAGATTTTGAACATCTAGATAGAGCTGTATAAGATTTACTTTCATAGAGCTGTATAAGATTTACTTTCATCAGGATAGTGATAATATCCATTCTCCAAATGAAGCACATTTTCTTCCACCAGATGAGGCTCTACAATACATCGATTTCTTGATTTCCTAACTTCAAATCCACATTGACTAATGAGATGCTATGGAATAATTGTGTTAGAAAAATCTGTGATTTTTCTTCGCTCTGAAACAAGATTTATTTAGTTATTTATTTTCTATAGTAATGTTCATTTAAAATAGATATGGGCACGATGTTCAAAAGAACTTACAAGCGTATACATAGATATACTGCACCTAGATATACATAAAATTAACCAAAAAATATTCTTTCAAACATTTATCATAATGTCTATTTTTTTCATCATTTTAAAATCTATGATTTACTTTTTTTTCAATATTTATGTACTTGCCTTTATAGTTCTAATGTACTTATAATTAATAAAATACAAAGATAATTATAATTAATCTAATAAATATGTAGTTATAGTTAAGAAAATACATATATGTAGTAGTAGTTATAATTCATATTTTAAATTTTATTTTATATGTTGTAGTTTAATTGTAATATTTGAAATAATAATAAATGATATCAAATTGTTTTTGCAGTACTTCAAAAAACTATAATATTTTTTAGTTTTCAATTATCTACTATATTGTAAATTGTTTTAAAAATGAGTTGTACTCAACTTTGGTACTAGAAATATACCTATAAATGCTTAAATTGTCTCAAATGAGAGAAAGTAACATTAGTTACTAATTTTTCCTCTCAATGAATTCTAATGTGGAGTAAAATATCAATTTGGATGGAGTTCAATTAGTTTAGTTGATTGGTACATATTCACATTTATTAATTTTAAATATGTAGATTTATGAGAAAATTATTATAAGAGAATCATTTTAAAATTTTCTTAAATTTTTTTTGATAAGTGAAGAAAAATTTATATTGTATTGAATTAAGATAATTTTATCAAAATCATATTTTAAATTTTTTATTCTCAATTATGATTGCTACACACATAAGCTATTTGCATTGATGTAGCATGCCTACCAATTAACAAGAAAGTTATAATGTTGAAATATAATGTGTGGAATCATGATGAATCAAATAGAGAGATGTTTTTTTTTTAGTTTTTATTAATTTTCTTAAAATATACTTTTTGGAACTTACATTTCAAATTTTATATTCCTTATGATGATTTCCATACCATAAGCCTTACCCCATTATCATGTCCAGAATAAAAAATGATGTAAAATTATATATTGTATTACAACAATATTTTTTTTAATAAATTTGAAATTTTTCATAATATGATATGTTTTCAAATTTAATTAAATAAGTTTCTTTATGTGAATATAATATTATCATGGTAATGGTTAACCTTAAGGAGAAATAAAATATTTAACGAATCCTAAAATCTTGCAGAAGATTATGAATATGGAGCACTGGTCAAAAAGAAGGGGTCTTATAAGAGAAAATTGATTGAACCAATCAAAAGTGAATAAAATCAATTATATCAAATTTAAAATTAAGAAATATTTATTAAAAATTTAGTAATAATGAAGCTCAGAAAAAAATACAAACATTTAATTGGTTTGAGAGTATACAAATATTGATTAATTGAGAAAAACTGAATAAAATAATAGTACATTGCCTATAGATGTATCATTTAAAAATGTATGCTTTACATCAATTATCATTTCAAATAATTATCAAACTGATTAATATCTTGCATCATTTAAAAATGTGTTTTTTACTTAAAACATTTTTTTACTACTAAATTGGTTTAGATTTATGAACATAATTATTTTAAACATTTTCAAAATTTATGAATGTAGGATCCTTTTAATACAATTTATTTACATTCATGTTATATTAATCTGTGCAATTTAATTTAAAAAATATGAAGTCATTTTTAACAGAAATTTAAGATGATATTATAATTTTTAAAATATTTTATAACAAATTTAATTGATAAATTACAATTTGGTACTAAATTTCTTGAAATTTGAAAAAAAAAAAACAAAAAAATACTCTAAAACATTTCTATTACATAAACAAAATTATTTACTTTCCAATGTAAATCTTTTTTCTTAAAATATTATTAAATGAAAATATTTTATTATATAAAAATAGTACAAACTTATCTCATAATCAACATCAATTAAATGATAGACAACTAGAATAAAAGTATTCACACTAATACTATTAATATCAGATATAAAATATGACCTAATTAACTCTAATTTGATTTGATTAAATTTATAATTTAGTAGATATAAATATCATGTCAACGGACAATGTCGTGCCCAGAGTAATCTGATTACCGACATGCCAATTATAATATGCCCTAAAAATAGTTCCATGACAAAACTGTCTATTCTGAATGCGCAAGCAAGAAACTGGCTCTAAATCAATCATTTTAAAGTTATACTGATAAGCTTAGAAGCCATCAGAGATACAGTAATTAATAATTTAAAAAATGGAGGTAGTGACGAAGGCGATGACGTATTGGAATATTGATTAAAATACAGTTCCGTAATAAAGTAGGGCAGTTGATGTGTCGTTATAAATTGTCCCGTTTACTGGGATAGTATAATATAATATATTATTTTTCTACATTTCATACTTATCTTGCATTCGGTTTATTTATTTTGTTTGGTTAATTTCAGACCATATGATGAGAATTTGGTTCTTCAAAATAGCTTTCTCCTTTTTCAACTTGCATGTTTGTATACTTTCCATTTCCAAAGGCTGGAATTATTCTAATTTGAATTTAAATATTTCTTAATTAACTTTTTCAAAAAATATAAATTTTCCAGTTATTTGGAGTCTGTGTTCTAGAATTCTGTTCTGAAAGTTAAAGAACTCTGTCTTGGTTTGTGCTACGATTTTTAAATAAACAATTACTTTTTTCTAAAAACAATTAGTGTGTTTATCTATCTATTTTCTGATTAAATGTTGGAATATTAGATAGTTTAGTTTTATTATTTGATTCTTTATATTTATATATAATTTTGTATTTGTATTTTGTATGTTTGTTTTATATATTATTAGTTAATGATATTTTTAACTTATGACTTTAAAGTTCTTAAATTAATAATATTGTTAACATGATCGATGGTGAACATTTGTTTGTATTGATGCGCATGAAAAGTTTAAAATAGAGTGAAAACAAAAAAAGTATAAATGCTATACAAGGTCTTCAATACAAAATTCAAAATGCAACACTGGAACAAAAATTTCCAATCCCATTAACATGTTTCTTGACTATTTATTATCATACCTTTCATCCTTGACTACTTGAAAACATAATATAAACTATTCCACCTCATTAAAAGTCAATGCTTTTATAATTATAAACTATTCCACCTCATTAAAAGTCAATGCTTTTATAATTTCTTATTGTAGTTCTATGATCTCTTCTTTTTTAGAAAGAGCTCTACTATAAGTTCAATAATCAGTTTCACTTAACCAGGAATCAATAAAAATATTAAATCTTGCTAATGCAAACTAGTAGTCATAAAGACATTCTACCAAGTGAGTGTCATAATATTTAAAAGATAAATAGTTTAATGATTAAAAATTAACACCATTCAATGCCCTTATATAAGAAGTACAAAATATTTTTAAAAACCCTTCTTATATAAATTTGTTAAAAAATGTACATACTTAGAATTTATTTTCTCTTGTGATATTTGGGATTCTTCAGATGATTCTTAGAACTTTACTATTTCATTTTACTATTTGAGTCCTCATATAATGGGATTCCTATGCTAAATAATATATTTCACTCCCTTCCACATTACTAGAATTAGACTAAGCTATTTGAAAACATTCAAGATATCTCCACAATAGTAGTGCATGAATAGAAAAAATGGCTAATTTTATACTATTGTGACATATATAAATATTTTATTATTAATCATATATCAATTGAAGAAAAGAACAAATATAAAAATAAATAAGAGATATATTTTTGCTTCTATCTTTAAAACTAGGAAAATATGCCATCTAAATAAATAAATAAATTTGTATATTAGAATATATAATTGAATTCAAATATCAACACAACATTTATATTGAATTATAATATACTTATGATTGGTATACAATTGAAATGATTTTTACACATAATCATATACAAGATTGAATGCATAGCCTTAATCTAAAATTTCATGTTGCAAAGCAATATATTAAAGATTAAGAAAAAATATTCAATAATAAATGAACATTTATATCAAGAACATCAATTTTGTTCATATGAAATGCATGAAATCATATTTTTTAATGATCATTTTATAATCATTCCACATCCAACATCACTTATTATACTAATATGCAATTTTTTTATTGTATTAAATTATTCCAATTTTACATATCTTGATTAAATATAATTCATTCAAATTATATAAACTTTTAGATCAATCAATACAAAATGGCTATCTAGTGCAATAAATGACACAATGTATTATTTTGTTATTTTCAATGTCTCATTAACAATATGCGACATTATTTTCATTTATTGCAAATCTATTTCTTGCTTTCAAAATTATAATTAAAGTAATTAAATCATTTTATAAGATTTGGTTAAAGACATTATTGCATGTCAAAAATATTATTTTTTTGTTATAATGAGCTAACATTATTCATTAAGCATTTAATTTTTCTATAAAAAAATAGTTGAACTCAACATCATGAAGGTATTTACAACATTATTATTCATTTACATATAATAATCTTTTCTATCATAACTCCACAATTTTAATTCTCTGCATTTAAAATTGGGTTTTCTAGAAAAATTATGAATATGGAGATTGTGGGAAGAGCCTGGGACTAATCGAAGTTGAAGAAATGTTCCTTTATTTAAAAATAATAATTAGTATGAGGCATTGTGTAATGGTTAATTGTTTTGTTGTTCTTTTCATCAACCATCAAACTACACTCTATATTGAATGTTTTAATGAAATCTCTTCATTGTTATTCAGTAGATTACATTAAGCCCTGATATCCTCTAAATTAAGTCTATAATTCTTATTTGAAAAAAATATATCATTATTGTGCACTATCTCCATATCTAATAATAAAAAGTAGAACAGTATGGCTCTTATAGACCATTTACATTTTTACAATTTCCTTTTGGTAGAATTGTAAAAAAAACAAACCATAATGTGTACTTCTTTGCCCTCATGTTGAATCTTTAGATTATGGATAAGATCCTTATTTTGTGAATAGGTTGATTCCTATCTTCGAGGCTGTGCAATTTTCAATTTGGACAATAATTTTTTTGAGAAGTCTCTTTATTATCATATAGTAGATAGCACTTCTTAATAAAATTGTGTCTAACAATTATTCTCATTTGTAACTTTTATATAAATAATTAAAGAATAAACAAATTAGATCATTGTTTTGATTAGAAAATGTAGGAGAAGGCCATGAACCCAAATAACAACACTGTAATCAAACCATCTCTGCAGCCAAGCATCAGAGTAGCCCCACGGATTGAGTCTTACCCAAAACTTACAAAAAGACAAATTAGATCATTGTTGTAAGTTAATACAAATAGGACAATGTTGCTCTCCTAAACTAGCTATATGCATTCCTATTTTCAGTCCAACAGCAATAAAAAAATTTAATATCTATATAAATTTGTTCGATTTTTTTTCCTTATTAAATTTCAAGCATAATTTCCAAATTTAACTGAATAGTTTACTTTCCTAATGCTTCAACTCATACAATTTTTTTTAATATTGTGCACACAAAAATTTGAAAGTCATTTTTAGACTTAAAGGAAGATCACAATTTTGTTTCCTGATATAAACAAAATATCAGCACTTTTAATCCTGGTTTATTTATATTATATTCGGTTTGCGTACAGAGAGAGTTGAATATTATTTCGTCTGTCATTTAAGTTCAACCGGATAACTCCATTGTCACGTTTCGCTAATGATCTTCTATTTCTGAGCGACCAGGGCAAACAAACGAAGCACAGCACAAAAGCATCGTTCATCATATGCCTGCAAATCTTTCCAGAGCATTACTTTTAAATCTCCCCTCTCTATTTGTTCGGAGTTCATGTCTGAATTGCGAATAGAGGAAAGGCTTGTAATGCCTTGGATTGCTCTCATCAACAAGTTCCACAGGCGCCCAGATTTCCATCTCCATTGGAAATGAACTGAAAAAGCCAACAGACATTCGTTCTCTCCAACCTTTGCAAACAACGCGATGCTCTGCGCTTCGGTATCTCCCATTACTCCACGCCTGCAAACATATCCATATTTTCTTGTATAGGACGAACAATGAACATCTTAAATGAACATGGGAAATCGACAGAAAATTTCATACCTTGAGAGAATCCCCCAGATTAACAACAAATGAATGGGAGAGAGGTTTAACATCAAACCACTCGCCCTCCCGAGATCGAATCTCAAGGCCACCTGCTTCATCTTGGTAAAGGACAGTGAGGCACCCGCTATCCGCATGACAACTAAGAGTTTCATCTCCAATTTTCTTTTGGTCCGATGAATACCCGATTATCCGCAATCTTGATGTGCACTTTTCGAAGTGAGAGTGGTATACGGCCTGCGCATCCAACCCTAGGCTTGCAAGAATTTGTTTTAAGACATTTTGCGTCAGATTTGAGACGCATAAAGCATACGTTGTCATCGTTTCGCTGCCAAACAAATAATAGAGGAATGGAAAACAATGAGACGTAGGTTAACAAAATAGCTTTAGAAGAAGGAGAGACGAACATGTATAACGTACCAGAAATCTATATTTCCTTCCGGCCATATCTTTAAACACATTTCCTGTATAGATTCTGATTTCTGGATGTCAAGAAGATTGAAAGTCTCAATATTCGGACATCGATGGTAACTATCAAACGGATTGCAAGTAGTGGCTCTGTCTTTAGTCTCGGTTGGCATGGACAATAAAGCTCGGCTAACGTTCTGAACGTTGTCCAGAAGCTCTCGAGGAATTCCATGGTTGACAAGACGAAAAAAACCCCATTCTACGCAGGCCTCTCTAAGTTTGACAAGCATAGGATGATCTCGAAGTTGGATTACTCCTTCATCATTCAACTCTGGTGGAAACAAGGAGAAGTCGATTACGGGAAGATCAACCTCTGAGACAATGGATTCAGAGGGAAATTGAAGCGAGGAAGACATTATTTTTATTGCTACAACAACAGAAGAGAAGAATTCCTAGTGTTTTGTCAATCCATATCCTGTTTCTTCCTATAAATACGGCCTATGTAAATGGCAGTTTATGACCTAGCTTGGACATATCGTGGAGAAGGGTGGCCATCTCTATGATTCCACAATGCCAGATGGAAGACCCTGGTATCGATAATTATTGATTAAAAAATGAAAAACATAGCATGAAACATCGTGAAGTAGACATTGTTTTGTCTGCTGCATCATAATCTCCTATAGACTTTGTTATATTTTGTGAAGTAGACTCTGTTTGAGGCTAATTTCGTATAAATGGATCACATCATAAATAGATTACAACGATAAAAGATGCACGAGGACATGTTAGAATGTGTGCCAACACACAAACATTTAGACAAAGCTTGTATGGACATCAATGAAACCTTTAAAAAATAAATGAAAAAGGAGGAGAACATGACTAATGATATAGTGATATGTTCATAAAATTGATACAATTGATGATGAAAAGTAATGTTCATAATTTTTTTTTATATTAAGTATTATAAATAAACATTTAAGAAATGTATTGAAAATTTAAAAGTCCTAACCAGGTGTTGCTATTACATTTTTAAGACACTGAAATATAAGCATTCATTTATTTCTTAGCAAATACTAACTAGGCACAATCAACTATATGAACACATCAAAATTTGTCATAGAATTCTAAACCTAGAAGTGGTGCCAAATTAGTAAGATATTCATCTAAAGAAGATATGTCAAAAACAGAAAAAAAAGATTAGTGATATTAAATTTTTTAATGGATGTCAATTCTCATATATATAGTTCCTTATTAATGCTAAATGTAAAATGTATACATCTAATCACATGCATCTTCATCTTTTGATAAATAGAAAAATATTCACAATAATATTGATTTGTATATATACATGTCTATATAACATAATGAATGAAATTTTTAATTTAAATTTTTAGAATTGTGGTATTATATTTTTTATTATTTTTATAATTCAATGTTTATTATAGCTTTAATGTTGTCCATTTAAATAATAGCCATTGTTGAAAGCTAAAAAAAATCATATAAAAATAAAAGTAAAGCTTCACATGATAAGTTATTTTTAGAAAATGGATTCATGACATATGTATTAAATTATAGAGATCAATTACTCATAAAGCATAATATAGGAGAGGTAACACCTTTCCAATCCTATGATAACTTTATTTATATAGGTTGGACTTTATTGAGTGATGTAGGATCATATATACTTCTATTCTAACTTTTTTAATTATGATAAAATATTGTGTAATTGCATTTATGTACTTGTCTAATTTATTCTATTAGAGAATTTGTCACGGTTTCATACTCTAGCACTTGATGATAATCCTAACGATAGATATGTTTATTGTATTAGGTATATTATTTATACTTTAATTGCACTGCTATGTGTTAATCTATCCTTGCATAGGAATTGAATTACACGACCTTGTTATATGTGGTTAGGATGTTGGATTTTAAGTGTTTTGATAGGTACCTAGTATATCTCTATAATTATTATTTGAGTTCTATTATATATGACTATGATTGTTGAAATAATAAATTCTTTATATCACATGATCACCTTAGTACTTTATTATTAGTATTTGGTGTTTATTATGGATAGATACATACAAGTTGTTTTTAATGATTATTCATGTTCTCTTTGCATGATTATGACTATGTTTTTAGAATCTCTTTAACCAATATTTTTTAGTGATTATTAGAGTAACCCCTACTATATGATTATTTTGATTCATATTAATGTTTTATGGAGTGGAGTTCATGGCCCATGATCAAAGAAGGTAAGTTATATGGATACATGGTGCATGCATGGTTTCCTAATGAACTTGTACAAGAAAAATGACCATTTAGATATGTGCCACACTTAAAGGTAGAAAGATTCACTACTTACCTTCATAATGTTGGAATGAGGTGAGATCTTGTCTTTGTGAATTATTTTTGTGATACTGAGTTTTTATTCGATGCTTATGAAAACTCTTGGGCACACCATCCTTATCAATTAAGTCAAAAAACAACTAGAAAAATTGTGAACAACTTGAAGCCAAAGAAATTTGTAAAACACACTTAGGAAAAAGCAACCAAGAGTTGCCTCCTCTTAAATAAATTACACTTATCCAACATGAACTTGTGTAAAGAGACAAAACCATTCTACTATGTAGAAGTGATCAAATATCAAGTTTAGTAAATAAATCTGTTTATGTGATCACAAAAGTAGCCTCCTTTTTAGCTAGACTTTAATATTTTCCATGCTTCTATGTAGCCAGCTAGGAGTAGAAATGCAATTTTTTAAAATACCAATGTCATCAAGTAGCTTGCTTGGAAAAAAGAATGAAGAAGTTATCTTATATCTATATATTGACTTGGTGAAAGTTGTGCAGCTTCTCCGTTCTCCCTCAAGCTCTATATTGAGAATAACACAACAAAATTTGTGGATCTAAGCTAGTTGTTTGAGGGATCACCAATTGATAGGTCTGAGTGTCTGTTAAATTGGAATACCCATATTAAAAACTAGCTCTTGCAGTCTAACTTACATTGCAAAGTTGTGTTCTTTTGCATCCGCTCACAACTATGCAATTCTATAGAATCATAGCATAATATAACAGATATATATAAATGTCATTAAACTCATTCCAAAAGGAAAAGTTTGCCTCTACATACTCATTGGATTCTTCCATGTTAGAAACCATGAGAGGAATGTTTGTAGGGGGGTTGTAAAACCTTTCCACTAATATGCCTCCTTAATTTCCACATGAAGAAACTACTTCCATCAAGAATGTATAGGGAGGAATCATTGAGACCAAACTTCTAAATATCCTCCTTCTATACCTTCTATGTAGATTCCTCTCCTTTTACCAATCCATCTTATATCATTTATATCTTCTCATAGAGCATATATAGTCTATGTAATTACAAGTAGAGTTCCTTATTCTTAGCTAACCACCTAATTCTTTTATCTCTACTAACTTCCTTTGAAGGCAGGATCTTCTCTAGGCTTGTATCTCAAGGTATCACCTTGTTTAATAAACTAAAAAAAATGAATATGAGTTCTTCATATCAATGGCTATAAATGTGCTCTTCCTCAATGACTGTCAACCCCTCTTAAGGTTTCAAATTGTTTCTCAAACACTGATCTTCTCTTAGTGGTAGGTTGGAGAGGAATATGTGTCCAAAATTTTATGAAATTTGGGTTTTATATAGATGTTTAGGACTAAGATAGAGTCTTGATTCCACTAGTATTAAGAAAAAACTATTGTATTTTTATAGAGGAGGTGGGTGAAAGGAAATTTTCCATAACATCTCTTCATTAGAGATATATGTGGATAAGAGCATACAACTACAACCCCTCTTGAAGGTTTTAAATATTTTCTCAAAAAATGATCTCCTCTTAGTGGTAGGTGGTAGGGGAATTTGTGTCCAAACTTCGATGAAACTTGATTCTAATATAGATGTTTGGGACTAAGACAAAGTCTTGATTCCACTAGCATGAAGGAAAATTTGTTGTATTTTTATACAAGAGGTGGGTGAAAGAAAATTTTCCATAACATCTCTCCATTAAAGATATATGTGGATAAGAGCATGCAATTAACCAAAAGTAAAAGGATCCCTCTGAATCAAAGATTTTACAAAAAAATTTACAAACCCTGAAACCAAATTATCTAGCACTTTGAGACAATAACCTCAATAAAATAATTGTTGGTTTGAATCCCATTGAGTGTGCTATAAAAGAAAAAAAAAATACTCTCAGATTTTCCCTCTAGATGGGAAGCAACCTCCATAGGTAGTCTAGTAATTGTGGGAAACTTATTCCACATAAATAGATGACCTTCAGGATTTTAAAAGTCATATATTCATTATAGATGAGGGAAAGGGTATAGAGACAAATTAATAAAAACTAAGTCGATATGCAAAAACTTATGACTAAGTGCATAGGCTACCCCATAAATGGGATATCAAGGTATGAAAATGAATCCCTTCAAGTATAAATAATTAATAATTTCTATAGGAAAAAACTTGAGAAATAGAATAAATTTAATGATACTGACAATGAGTAATAATGTTTTTTATCAAATAAAAATTATTGCCAAACCTAAAGCTCGTATATCCTATAGAATGATCAATATACAACCACATATTCAAAAGTTGTGAATAAAACATTAACATGTGTAAAAGAAAATCTATAAATCATCCCAGATAAGTTGACATCATTTGTGATTCTAGAGTGATCAAATTGCATGATAGTGCCTTGAATAATCTATCAAGAAAACATTGAAAGGAAGGACCTATCACTATTGATGGTACAGAAGAAGAATTGATGGTTCATATAACATACATAGGTCTAATAGAAAGGGAAGTTGATAATTCAAGATTTAAATATATAGACAAAAAAAATATTAATTTAGATCTCCCTAATCCCCCCAACACAAATTAGCATAAGGTAAGACATATCCAAGGAAGTCTACAATTTCAAACTTTTGAGAATCCTAGAATATTGAATCAAAACAACATAGGAAAGACATGATTGAGGTTGGAAAGTAAAATATGTTTTGCAATAGAAGTGCTCAAAGAAGAAGAAATAGTGGAAGAAACAGAGAAAGAGAACAATCATAGCTTACTCAACCCTAATAATATAAGGACTAAATCCCAAGAGGAAGATAAAGTACATCTAAAAAATGTTACAAAAGAAATAAAGAAAGATCAAATCACTGGCTTGGAAGACAATATCAATAAACTTCAACAAAATGACCAATGCAAAGGTCAACAATTTTTTATCGAAGACATTAATAGAAATCTAATCCTTTATAAAATCTTGACTAAGGATCTAATTCTCAATGAAAATGATTTGACAAATAAAATAGTTCTATGGGAGGAGGCACAAAAAGAGAATAGTTTAGTTCAAACCCATACACCATCCATGGAGATTAGGCCCATTCAAAGGAGATTGTAAAGAAATGAACATTTTCAGTCTAGAGATAGAGATGTAGATAAAAATAAATATATAGCTAATAAAATGGATTCTCCCAAGATTTAAGATAATAGAAAAAAAATTCAAAAACAATAAATTATATCACTGATATAGTGGAAAACAATGCTATAATACACAAAGCTAAACACAACATTGAGATAGTTTCAAAGTCTCTTATGGATGTAGTTGACCTACATAAAGAAGACTTGTTTTATGGCCTTGATTCTTAATTAGAAATTGGAGAAAGTGAATAAGTGATAAAGGAGTAAAGTTAGTTAATTGTAAGAATCATGGAAATGGATAAGGAAGAATTTGAAGATGGGGATTTAGAGGATAATACAGAAAAAAATTGATTCAATAGAGACCAAGGAATAAGTGTATCAATGTTAGATAAAAACATAGTCTTATACATTCAAGTAGGAGCAAGGGAAGATAAACATCCAGATATTATAACAATAAAATAGTATAATAAAGTATCTATTTCACCCTTCTTTGAAAAAGAAAACAAAAAATGTGGAGCTTGTAGATATGTTCCTATTCAAGTAGAGACGTTTTTAAGAGACTCTAAATTGATAATTCAAGAAAAGATTCAATATAATTTAAATTTTGATAATACGGATAGAAATAAATTAGGAAAAATACAAAATTGGGAGGAGTTTGGGATCCAACAAACATAAATATTTGAGCAAGATATGGACAATACATAACCAAATTAAGAAAATTGTAGGTAGAGCTTTGGATGAGGATAATACAAGAATTAATAAAAATTTATAAAAGAATTAGAAAAAGAATATTAAGATAAAGAAGAAGATAAATCTATTGCTACAAGTGTGAAAAACACTAGTAAAAATCTAGACAACATTGGTATCATAGAAAATTTTCAAGGCATAGAACATCCAAAATGTGGAGAAAAAGCCAAAAAAGATGAAGGAATTCCTTAGGTGAACTAAGAGAAGCTACAAGTCTAGTTGGTAACCAGAAAAATATTAATGGTCTTTTAATTGTGGGGAAGGGGAAGTTCCCTCTCATGGAGACATGAAGCTAACACCATGGAACTTTATGGGCATTAATGCCCCTAACAAAAATTTATTACTTAAGAAAAATTTAACCTTATTTGAATCATATATAGTAGTCATACAAGAATCAAGACTTAACAAAGAAGAAGAACAAAAAAATTAGAATAAAATTAGGTTCTTGGGAAATTTAACTAGTTTATTCAATAAGGGCCTTGGGCATGATTGGTATTATATGGGATCCAAGGAGGCTAGAATTAACTCCACTTGTATCTAATAATAAATTAATGGGGGGAATACTAATAAATTTCAAAAGTGAAATTGTCATGCCCGAAATAATGGGGCAAAAACACATGTGATTTTTATTTTTATTTTAAAGTTGAAAGTTAATTAACCTCTAAATTAATACATGTCTCCTATAATGGTTATGAGGAGGTTAGAATAGTTCTAGTTGTGATTCAACATAATACAAAGTCGACAACTCAGTTAGAGAGGGATATCAAATTTGGGCAAGCATTATGTTCCTCATTTCTTGGGTCATAGTTGAATCTATAAGCTTGATTAAATACCTAAATAACATTTGGTTTTGACATGATTCAATATATATCCACTTAAAATTTGACAACTTATAGGTGTGTTGAATGTATACATAGCTTTTTTCCGAGCAAAACATTAACACTTCATCACGGTTTTAAAACTAATTGTGTACGATTAAATCATTCGTTATTTAATTGATATCAACATTTATTGGTATTAAATAATTTCCTATAGTAAATCTACCACTTTTATTTTTAAAAATAATAAAATTATATATTAAAAAATAAAGCATCATTTACTACATAATTAAATAGATATAAATAACTAGAAACAAGATAATAACACTTTAAAAAATAATCCTAATCTAAAAAAAAAATATCTAAATATTTCATATATTTTGAATAAAAAAAAGATAAAATTACATGCTCAATCGTTAAATTTAATTACACTTGTAACAATTAACTTTCAACTAATCTAACTACTAACCATTATGCTAACACTAAAAACTAAATCAAACCCACAAATAATAAAATATTAACTAACTAAATTATTTCTAACTTTACTTTATTAACCTTACTAACTTACTTACTAATTAAAACTAATTATTAATCTAACACGAATGACTAACATTATCTAACACCGAATATTCTAACAGAAAGCCCCTAACCAATTTAATCTAAACTTAATTAAAACATACTAAACAAAACAATACAAAATAAAACTCACTCACTAACCTTCCCCCTAACCTTACCCTCTTAACTAACCTCAGCCGCCCATTTTCTAACTCTCTAACCCTATCTACTTAACCCATCCCTACTTCCTTGCCCCATTGAAATTCAATTCCTACTTACTAACGTGTATGGGCTAACTCCAATGATGAATAATAATTAAATTTTGAATGATATTAGCAACTATTTAGGGTTAAATCCACAGTAAAAAAATTTATGGGGGGAATGTTAATGAAATTCTAGATCTAGGAGGAAAAGCAGTTGGATACCACTAACCAAGTTATGTTAAATGTTAAAGAATGGTTTTTGAAAAGATAACCTTATAAATATTCCAACATCTAATAGGGTCTTCACATGGAATAATAAATGATCTTTCTTTTATTAAATAGAAAAGAGATTGGATAGATTCATATTTAAAGGAAATTTGATATATTTTAAACATCCTTTCAATACAATCATTTTCCCAATTTTAGGATCTTATCACTATCTGATTAAACTAGAAATAAGTGAACCACAAAACCCATCAAGAAATCAATTTAAGAGTAAAAAGGTATTGTTTCCAAATTAAAATTTCTTAATAATATATATCCATTGTGGCACGAAGAGAAATTTTAAGGATCAAAGATGTTTTGTTTCAAAGCCAAATTGAAATCATTAAAAGAAAACATAAACAAATAGAATAAAATTTATTTTAATAACATATTTAAAGAAAAATTAGAGAATGAAGAATAATTGAAAACTTAAAGAAAGAAATAATTATGTTAGGAATGGATAATGAAAAATATAACAAGCAAAAAAGCTTTTAGTTGAATAGAAAAATATCCTATCAAAAGAAGAAATATTCTAGAAACAAAAACCAAGAGAAACGTGGTTCTTAGAAGGTGATAGTCATACAATTGTTTTTCATAATAGTACTATTAATAGGAGAAATATTAATAGAATAACAAAAATCAAGGATAATTTACAAATGGTAATTGAAAACCCAAATGAGATAGTGGATACCTTTATGAACTATTATACGTATATCCTTAATAATTCTAAATCATCAAATTCAATTTGTTAAGAATAAGATGTTAGGATTTATTTTTAAAATAATAACTATATAAGATAATAAAAACTTAAATAAGAAATTTACTAAAGAAGAAATTAAAGATGCCCTTTTTCAAATTAATTCTAATAAATCTCTGAGCCTTGATGTCTTTCAAGTTTTTTTCTTTAAAAAATATTCAGATATTCTAAGATATTGTCTTTGGAAGGCTATTGAAGCAACTATGAATTCTGGATCCCTTCTCACTAAAATTAATAATAAATTTTTAGCTTTAATTCCAAAGAAAACTGTACATATGGATCTAGGAGATTTTAGGCGCGTATCTTTATCTAATACAATATGCAAAAAATCCTCAAAAGTGCTATCCAATAAACTTCAAAATATAATTCTTGATGGTACAAATTAGCAATAAATCTTGTATGCTAATTAAGTTAGATATCCAAAAAGCCTACAATAAAGTTTATTGGGGATTATTATGTGAAATAGTTGAATCTTTTGGATTCTCTCATCAATAGATCAATTTAATATATAATTGCATCTCAACACCGAAAATCTCCCTCCTCATAAATGGTACCGCTAAAGGTCTTTTTAGCATATCTAGAGGAATAAGAATAGGGATTCCTATATCACCCTTTATATTTATTATTATAGCATAAGCTTTTGGAAAATATATCATAAAGGCCCAAACTGAAAGAAAAAATAGAGGAATCATAGTAACTAAGGAGGTCTCTAAAATAATGTATCAATAATTTGAAAATGATACAATTCTTCGAAGGGAAAGAAATTTGGTAGAAGATTAAAATCTTGGGAAAATAATAAATATATATATTGAAGTATCTGGTCAAAAAGTAAATGCAAAAAAATTAGATATTTTCTTTATGAATGCGAAAGTGGTTGTAGATAGAGAAATTTGTAGAATAATATAATTGAGAAAGGGAACCTTTTCCATTCAAATACCTTCATAATCCACTTGAAAAAGGCATTAGAGAAAGTAAATCTTGGTATGCAATTTTAGAAAAATTGGATGGAAAAAATGGGAAGTTCGAAAGGCAAACAACTAAGAAAAGCTAGTAGAATTTGGTAAAATGGCTTTTAAAGGACCATCTAGATGACCATGTTGTGGAAAAGAATAATAAACTTTGGAATACTTTATTTTTAACTAGCCCTTTGCTAAGAATTGGTACTATTGGTTATGTAATAAATTAAATTTGTAGACCACATTCCATGATAGTCTATTAATTTTTTAGAATATTGGCCAAAACATGGCTATTCAATGGTTTATAATAATTAATAGAAAATATCCCCTTCCATGCTCCTATGGGAATTATATATAGAAAGGAATGAGATATATTTTTTTGTAATGAAAAGATGTATCTAACATCCTTCTTTAATAAATTGGAGGTTTGTATTATTGAGGTAGCTAAGAATAATCTTAGAAACTCATATAAGAAGGAAGGTTCCATTTCAAACTAGGATGCAAATATGCATAAGAATTAGTTTAAACTAGTCAATCCATAAATAATATACATAAAGTCCAACAAGATTTCTAAGAAAGAATGTAAATGGTATCCTCCTTTTGGAGGATGGTCAAAGTTAAATTTATATGGGATAGGCTTAGGATGTATTATTTATTTTGATAACTGATAACACCTAACTAAATCTACCAAGCCTTTAGGAGTAATGTCTAATAATTTAGCCAAATTAGAGGCCCTAATAGAAGGCTTAAATCTAAGTAGAGAGATAGGTATTACTGAATTATTTATCAAAGGAGAGTAAAAAATTATCCTAAATGCATTAAGGAAAAGAGAGACCTCAAATTGGATCCTTAATTCTAAAATCAAATATGACCTAGCCATCATTGATTAATTTGAGAAATCATAAAACATATTTATAGGGAAGGGAATAGAGAAGTAGATAATCTTGCTAACAAAGAAGGAGATAAAGAAGAGAGACTAATAAGACAATCCAATATGATAAGTATAAGTTAGACACTTGTTCTTTGAGAAAAATTGGTTTAGAACTTTAACTATCAAAATAAACATGTTAATTTCTTTTCATAGGTTCTATATGTCTATGTGTAAGCTATATAACTGACCAATTTATTTGATATCATGGAATTTTAATGTTAATTAGGAGAAGTATTTTAGGCTATTCCAAAAATCTCCTAATATACTATTTGATTTTGAAATTAAAGTTAAAAGGAGATAAGTTTAATGTTTATTATGAAGAATACTTCATTTTGTTCTAACAACTCCATCATAGACAAGTTTGATTTTTAGGTTATATTCAAAAGGAATTACCAAGAGAAAAGCTATAAATTTGGAAATAAAGAAAAGTGCTAAAATTGGTTAAATTACATTGAGATATTTATGTAATGCTACAACAAGGATACCTATCCATCTCTAATATTTGGTACCAAAATTAAATGGTTTTTAATATAAACACACTCTTGGGGCTTATGGCATATTACCTATCAAAAAAAACATATCATTAGTAAAGATGGCAAGAACCTACAACAAAGGTAAATTGTGAGCCTCTTATCTGGGAGGTCTTTGGTTTGAGCCTACTTGAGTTTAATAAATACTAATAATAAATCACAGCAAAAAATAAAAATTAATCTTGGCTTTAGCTTGTTAACAATTTAAAAAACTATTAGTAAATTGTGGTTCACAGTCTCATCAATAGTCTTTCACACACACACCTACACACACACACAGATATATATGTGTGTGTGTATGTATATATGTATGTATACATATACAAATATACATATATACATATAGACACACACACACACATCTACATATATACATATGTAAATGTAATGTCCATTGTTTTGACAAAGAGGTAGTAGATACAATACCATACATCAAACCTTTTGTGAATACAGAGGGATATATGAACTATGGTGTACATACAATGAAGAGGGCCCTAGTACAGTGGTTGGCAGTGGAACATCAAAATTGAAGTACTAATTAAATGGAAATGTATGGAATATGAAATGTGGAATATGGAAGTGTATGGAGGAGTAGGGGGGGTAGTACAAATGATAGATGGAGGGAGGAGTACCACTAGAGGAGGTAGTATGACAAATGGAGGGGGAGGTACAGATGGCTAAAGGAGTATGGATGGAATTAGGTAGTATGGAAGATGTTGGGGGAAGTACAGATGGATGGAGGTAGTATGGCAGATGGAGGGAGGAGTATAAATAGAGGGAGGTAGTATGACATATGGAGGGAGGATTATGGAGGGAGCAAGAAGTATGGATGGAGGAGCATGATTGGAGGGGGAGGTATAGAGGGAGGTGGATGGAGGAGTATGGATGGAGGGAGGTAGTACAACAGATGGAGTATGAATGGAAGGGGAGGTGTAGAGGGAGGTGGATGGAAGAGTATGGATGGAGGAAGGTACTATAATAGATGGAGGGAGGAGTATGGATGGAAGAGTATGTAGGTTATTGTAATGGAAAGAGAATTCAAACTTATATAGAAGTTATTATATTAGAATACAACATCATCAAGTAAATACCAAGCATGAAATAATATTGAATACTGATATTCTCTAATTAATGCTCATAGACAAAGATGGTGCACCAATTTGCAAGATTCGAGAAAAGTATCATAGGTGATAGAAGAGGGTGAGTGTTGAATCCCACTGAAACTAGAAAGCCAAGTAGGGAAGATCTTTCACTTCCAAAATGGAAATTAATAAAGAACTCCAATAGGAATTTTCAATATAAAAAAAAAGCCAAATCACATGCCAACTACTACCTACAAGCCATGCTTAAATACCCATCTGGGAAACCTTTTTAAGGGTTTACAAAGATAGTCGATGGCAACACTTACCAATGGAAACTAAAAATTAAAATAGGTCTGAGATATATTAAATCAATCAAAACTTAAAATATGAATATTAACTGTGGCCCATATTAATTAATTAAAATAAATAATTAAAGGTCCTTTTATATTATTTAAATTTTGGGACAAGTTAATCAATTAATTTAATGTAATTATTATATTAAAAAAATTAGGGACATGACAAATCCTCACTGCACAAGGATTTCTTCCTCTCAAGTAATTCATCATATGATAAAACACCAATAGCTCTATGATCCCAAATCAAACGCCTAGGTCAAACTAGTGAAATGACATCAATTGTCCACAATACCACATTTCTACAAACTTTCACTACACCACTCTGATATAAACATTATCGTATCCTAAGTCACCAGGATCCTAAACCAAACACGTAGGAAAAATGAGTGAATTCTCATCTAACCTCCCTTACACCTCACTATCATTAAGCATTCATTGTGTCATTCTAATATAAACATTGTCATAGCTTTTACCAGGATCCCAATGACACAAATTGATAAAATCTTTCATATCATTATATTCAAAAATTTATTTGGATATTGTCATGCACATAGATGTTGATGCTATCACAAACTTACCCACTGATACAACCACAACAATCACTATTATATTCCTGATAGAAGAAATCTTGACAAAGAGAGCTTTAGTGGTGAGAATTTTGATGAAGGGGGCCTCAACTATGAGAACCTCAGCAACATGAGCTTCGGTGAAGGGTGCTATGATGATGGGAGCCTCAGCAAAGAGTTCCTCACTAAAGGGAACCTTGGTATCAAGAACCTCAATGGAGAGTACCATAGTGGAAATTTTTTTTTTACCTGTAGATAAAACTTCAATGGCACGCAGAACCTCAGTTGAAGCCTCAATGATGGATAGAGCCTTGACAATGAGAAATGTCTTGATAGCAAAAAGTGTAGCTATTGCAACTATTGCAGCCACAATGATGACAGAAACAACCATGATGCCATTGATGGATACAACTACAACAACAGATACATCCTTGATGATGGATACAAACTTGACATCAGTGATTGACACAATGAGGTTAATAAATACAATGATGATGATGAACATTGACAATGGACTTGGCAATAGACATGGCTATAGTGATGATAATAGATACAATAAAGATAACACTCAAGATGACAACAGTGATGTTGGACATGGAAATAGACACAAGGACAATGATAGATATGGAAATGGTGACAATAATGCACACAATGATGGTGATAGACATGAAATCGACAATACACAGAGACTTGGTTTTGGTGAAGGACATGAATGCAGCATTGGTGATGAACACGATGGTAATGGACATGAACTCGATGATGGACATGCACTTGATGACAGACACAGACTCAGTGTCAGTGATAGACACAATGATGACAGATACGAACTTGATCAGGGACACAAACTCAGTGTCAATGGTGAACACAATGATAATAGATACAAACTTGATGATAGACAGGAACTCAACATTGATGAAAGAACAATGGTGGTAGACACAACAACAATGATGAATACAAACTTGACAAGGGACACGAACTTGTCGTTAGTGATGGAAATGATGGTAAAAGACACAAACTTGATGATGGACATAGACTTGATGTTAGTGATGGATACAATGGTGACAGACATGACAATAGTGACATAAATGAACTCAACGATGGACTTGGTGTTGGTGACGGACACAAATTCAATGATAGAAACAAAGTTGGCATCAATGATAATCATGACGGTGACAAACACAATGACAGTGATGGACATATAACCCCAATGATAAACAAGACCATGATGATGGATATAGCTTCGGTGATAGACATAAAGCCGTGACAACAAGCACAACTTCTATGATGGACATAAATTTGGCAACTAATGGAACTTCCTCAATGGATAGTGCCTTAGTGATAGGCACAACCTTGGGAACAACTTTATCTATCCATGTCTTCACAAGATTCGTGTAAGCAACCTCTTCATTTTTTTGTTGTTCTCCCCATGTTGGTATAGTAGAAATATTTAACAAATCCTCCTGGAGTGGCCTTGTAATCATGCATTCAGTATCCTCATGTAAAGCATCACCCTTATCGTTGTCATGCATTTGCTCCCACTTGTGAAAGTGAGATATTAGTTTTTCTTCACAATGCTTGAAAAAATTACTGACCAATCTATATGCTACTATAGAGGGGATACATTCTAGATTATGAACAACCCATAACATAGATGTGATGGGTTGGGATATCTCATCCATCTCTTCAATGCATGAAATCATAAGACTCTCCATAGCAACTAAAACCTTAGTATCATGATCTTCCTTGATGATGACCAAGAAGTGATGAAACATATCATGGACCAAATTTTTTAATTCAAGATCTAAGAGAAGGTTACTTACTTTGACATTTGCAAAATTCTCCAATATTGTAGATCTCCTACCAACAAGGTCACTACTAAAGTCATTGAGACTCTCAAAGCTATCAACTATCAATTGCAATATCTCTATCATGGTGTTATCACCATACGATGCTTTAGGAGCTGAAATTCTCAAGACCTTTCTAAGACATGTTGCAACTACCAATCTTTTATCCTTGTCAAGGTGTTTCAAAAGCCTAGGTTGACTTAAGACCTCCTTAATCGATCAGAGGATTCTCTATATAAATCTTGAAGGTAATTGGTCAACTTGACTCAAAAAAAAATTTAATATATCTAATGGAAGATCAATACCCTTGTTGAGCTCTTGCTAATCTTTTGTAATGCCTTCAACCACCACTCTCCATTGTTGTTTGGCACCATAGTGTGATCCAAATACCAAAATCTCTCAATCATCCCAACAGGCTCGCAAGATCACCATCTCTGATATCACTATAATGTTCCTTGTCTAGACAAAGGGGCGGTGGATACAAGACCCTAAGTCAAACTTTTTGTGAATAAAAAGGGATATATGAACTATCATGTATGTACAATGAAGAGGACCATAGTACAGTGGTTAGTAGTGGAATATTACAATTGAAGTACAAATAGAATGGGAATGTATGGAATATGGAAGTGTATGGTAGAGTACAAAGAGGGTTAGTATGAATGAATGAATGGAGGGAGGAGTGCCAATGGAGAAGGTAGTACAAAGGATAGAGGGGGGGTATAGATGGAGGGAGGAGTATGGATAGAAGGAGGTAGCATGGTAGATGTTGGGGGGAGTATGGATGGATGGAGGAGTATAAATGGAGGGAGATAGTAGGGTAGATGGAGGGAGGAGTATGAATGGAGGGAGGAGTATGGATGGAAGGACGAGTATAGATGGAGGGATGTAGTACAACAAATGGAGGGAGGAGTATGGATGGAGGGAGGACTACAGATGGAGGATTATGATTAGAAGGGGAGGTACAAAGGGAGGTGGAAGGAAGAGTATGGATGGAGGGAGGAAGTATGACAGATGGAGGGAGGAGTACAGATGGAAGAGACCACATGTTATTGTAATAGAAAGAGAATAAAAACTCATATACAAGTAATATTAGAATACAACATTAAATGCCAAGCTTGGATAGATATTGAATATCGATATTCTCCAATTAATACTCATAGACAAAGATGGTGCTCCAATTTTCTAGATCTGAGAAAAGTACTATAGGTGACAGAATAGGGTGAAGGTTGGATCCAAACCAAACTAGAAAGTCATGGAGGGAAGATCTTTCACTTCTGAAATGACACACAATAGAGAACTCCAACAAGAATTTGTAGTACAAAGAAAATAATCCAAATTTCATGTCAACTACTACCTAAAAGTTGTGCTTAAATACCCACCAGGGAAACCTTTCCAAGGGTGTACAATGATAGCCAACGACAACACTTAGCAATGGAAACTAAAAATTTAAATAGGTTTAGGATATATTAAATCAATAAGAACCACAAATACAAATATTAACTTGGGCCCATATTAGTTAATTAAAGTAACTAATTAAAGGCTCTTTTATATTATTTAAATTCTAGGTCCAGTTAATTAATTAATTTTATTTTATTATTTTATTATACACACACACACACACATACATATATACATACATACATACATATGTGTATACATGATATTGCAATGGAAAGTTAATACAAACTCATATACAAGTAATATTAGAATAGAACATCACCAAGTAAATGCCAAGTATGAATAGATATTGAATATCAATATTCTCCAATTAATATTACTCATAGCCAAAGATGGTGCTTTAATTTCCCAAATCCAAGCAATGTATTATAGGCGACGGAATAGGGTGAGGGTTGGATTCCCCCAAAACTGAAAAGCCAAGTAGGGAAGATCTTTCACTTCTAAAATGGAATTCATAGTACAAATAAAATAATCCAAATTGCATGCCAACTACGATTAGTGTAAATAATTAATTACTATTTACACTGTACTTCAATTTACTTAGGTTAATGCATTATTATAGTAGTTGTCATGTAGACGCTTAGGAGTATGTGTAGTAATATGAGTTGTCTTATTGATGACATAGGATTTAGCAATTTATTTAAGCACATGGTGTCTACAAAATCTCTTTACAAGATACACCTATGTATGTTTATCCTCTCATCGTTGCATGTACATTCATGGACAATGGAGGATAATCCACTTCTAGTGGACGTGTGCTTAGTTTTCATACTCATCACTTTACTAACTCATAGTCATTCTAGATGCCTTTACATATAGGCACATCTAGTGTGTATACACATCAGATACTCATTCTCATATTGTTATTATGATCATACATTATTGATCCATATTGTGCTAAGTTCTTCAGCTTCTTGACCTTGGTGTTATTTTTCCCTAAGGAAAATTCTTACATGGTATCAAAGCTATACCAAATTCTTACATGGTATGAGAACTAAGGGAGCTTCATTTCATAGCCATTGAAGACCATTTTGGTTTCACCTTTTAGAGGACCACAATTCAAATCCAGAGTATCAGCAGTTATTAGGAGTTTCTAGAGCCAAAGTGCATCCCACCATTGCATCTGGAGCGTCGATTTGATGAATTTTGACTATAAATTTTCCTACTTTATCCCATAGTCAAATCTGAGGCAATTTTCTTTTGCAAACCAGAACCTAAAGGCTCAATTTTTGAGATTGGTATGATCTCTTTAGATCTGTCTGATTGATTTTCAGATCTACATTTTTTATTTGCATCTCTACAATTTTTTTGAAATTCTACGAAAAAAGATAATTTTTTGTAGGTGAAGATTGGAGCTTGTTGGTACAAATGAGATATTGGCATCACATTTAGAAGGTCAAAAAACCTCCAAAACAACTTTTGTTTCATCAAAATCAGATATTTGACATGAAATTTAGAGTCATTTGATTTTTGGAGGTGTGACGACGATGATTCGGGAAAAATAATTATAGAGATGATTTTCAAACAACAATATCTCCCTCATACAAACTCCTTATTTTAAGCATTTTTTTTGTTTTGGGTAGAATTTTGTGTTCTACAGATTGCTGTAGGATTTTTTAGATCTTTGTTCTTGAATTTTTGTTCAAATCACAAATCCTAATTTTTGCAACTTTAAAGGCTTACTTCGGGCTCATCTTGACACATAATTAGGTTCCATGTTTTTGAAAGTATATAAATTTTGGTCTACTTTCCAGATCTGCAATCAAATTGTAGGCTTGTGTTGATAGAAATAGCACTTTTAGAAATAGGTCCTTTTTTGCATTATATTACTTTGATGAAACTTCAAAATTGTTGTATATCTTAGCAACATTGGTAAGTTCCAGATTTGAACTCTAAGAGGAGGTTGTAAACAAAAAAAATTAGAGTCCACTTACACACTAAATTGGCAAATGGCCTATTCTAATTGCACTAAATATAAGGTGCCAAATCATATATTAAGGGGGGTTTCTTTGATTGTTTTTACATTTTGGGGGTGCATATATTTATTGATCTCATGGAGTCATGTCACCAGTGTCAATTTGGTTTAAGATTGAAATTGACAAAAAGGAACTATCAAAAATGGAGTGCTTTGATGATTGATCATCTAAGAGAACATAAGGAAGTATTTCCTTATCTATGTTCCAAAGAAATTCCCTCTTACACTAATCAGTTGGTTATTAGCATAATATGGATTATTTTACTATCCTTAGAAAAGAAAGTGATCCTTATAACCTTTGGATGTGTTTTTGGAAAGCATGTGGAAATCCACAAGTCCCTCCATTCCTACAGGACATTCTACCTCTAGTCACTCTAGTTGTGGTACCTACAACTCCAGTTGAGATAACACCTCATGATGCTCTGATTGCTTCTACTAGTCCAGTTCTAGCCACAGATGCTCCTGATTCAGTGCAACAAGAAACACCATGTCTTCCTATTTCATCTTCATGGGATGACTTCCTTCTAGAAATTGTAGTATTTTTTGTGGAGTCTTACATTGAACATGTGAGAGGCATTATTGATGACATCCATCTTCTCTTTTTTGAGGAGAATTCTTCTTCACTTGTTGCAAGGGAACACTGTGACCCTCAACCACTTGATCTTTCTTTGAGACTAACATGATTGTGGACACTTATTTTCAGCAATTGGAGGAAGAATCTTTTACTTCAGAGGAGACATATTAGTATTTGGATATTGTATTCTAGTTTCCTCAGACATTATATCTTTTTAGGATTCTTCCTACTAGTTGGGGAGCATTCTCTACTACACCTATGGCAACACTTCTTCCTATAAGGAGGAACATCATTCAATTTTCATGGTGTAGCTTCTTCAGTCATCAAAGAACATCTTTCATGGGTGTGCATTCATCATTGAGGGGAGGCTACATTGCTTCTCTTCCCATATCTTCTTATAAGGATGATTCCTTGTCTTTGGAGTTTGATTCACTTTCATACATAGACATGCTACCTTGTTTACCACCTTCTTTTGGCCATCCACTAGATTGGCTTATGGCATCTACATTCATCAAGGACTTGTCAATATATGAGCAAAATTTAGAGGCAACATCCACAACATCCTACATATGGACCCCTCTTCCATCTTCCTATCCATAGTGGGAAGCATACTTGCACCTATACTTGGTGTATCTTCCTAAAGGGAGAAATGTTTCTTTTAGGCATTGAATTCTCTTTTGTCTTCAAGAACTTATCATTAGGAGATATTTCACCAAGAGGGGGATTTCCTCTCTCTTTATTTCCTTCTTATGGAGTGATTCTCAATTGTATATGCATGATGTATGTCATAATGGAGGGATCTTCATTACTTCATCCATACATGCATCTTTCTTTATTGTACTTATCTCTCTTTTTGGGGGATGGTTTTTCCCATGAGGTATTCTCTCTTTATTTTTTTTTAGAGAGATTACATTACATTGCATCACATTGTATGTACATCATTGAATTTGTACATGGGTACCTAAGATGGCCTAGTAGCTGGGACCCATCATAGCTTTTGTGAGCTTAAGTGCATTCCCCTATGTTTCACTTAAGGAGGGGTTTTATTGTAAATAATTAATTACTATTTATGCTTTACTTAAGTTTACTTAGGTTAATTCATTATTATATTAGTTGTCATGTAGACACCTAAGCATAGTCATATGAGTTGTCTTGTTGACAACATAGGAGTTAGCAATTTATTTAAGCACATGGTGTCTACAACATCTCTACATGAGATACACCTATGTATACTTATCCTCTCATTTTTGCATGTACATTCATGCACAATGGAGGATAATCTACTTTTGGTGGACATGTTCTTAGTTGTCATACTTATCACTTTGTTGACTCCTAGTCATTCTAGATGTCTTTATATACAATAACTTCTAGTGTGTATACACATCAGATATTCATTCTCATATTGTTATTATGATCATAAATTATTGGTCCATATTGTGCTAAGTTCTTGAGCTTCTTGATCTTGGTGTTATTTTCCCCTAAGGAAAATTCTTACATGGTATCAGACCTATACCAAATTCTTACAACTACTACCTACAAGCCATGTTTAAATACCTGTTGAAAAAACCTTTCCAAAGGTATACAAAGATAGTTGATGACAAAACTTACCAATGGAAACTAAAAATTAAAATACGTCTAGGATATATTATATCAATCAGAACGACAAATACAAATATTAACTTGGACCCATATTAGTTACTTAAAGTAACTAATTAAAGGTCCTTTTATATTATTTTAATTTTGGGACCTCTTAATTGGTCAATTAAATTTAATTATTACATTAAAAAAATTGGGGAAGTGACAATGTGTGTGTGTGTGTGTGTGTATTAAATTGAATGTCTCTCACAAAACTTTTTAATAAAGAAGATGTGACTACAATAGAGACTAAAGGGACTAGGGAATGATTGATTTTATTGACAACCCCAAAAATTGGTTACAATCTTATGATAAAAAAGAGATTAATCCTCTTTATCTTAATACAATTACCATCTTTAGCTCCCTTGAAATGTTTCCCCTTCCCCCATTTAAATGTATTGGATATGGCCCACTCTTTGAATTTTTAGGTGGTGAGGAATTCACTAACTACCTCTACCTCCATTTTTAGATCATTATCATGTCCTTCCCATAACCATAAAATAAGGTATTTGTCTAATGATCTCTAGAAAGAGGACATCATGAACATCATGAAATCTTTCACCTTCCTCCGCAAAAGATGGTTCTAATTTCAATTTGAACAAACATCTAAATACCCATGGTGCAAGGATCCTTTTTCAAAGTTGTTACCATATGAAATAACATATCCTAAAACTAGGTTGACATTGAAATTCCCATCAATCAATGAAGGATGAGATAGATGCACATGTATTGCATGTATATATGATTCACAATAAACTACAAGAATTTTGGTTTGTAAATTAGCATCATGCTAACAAGTGAAAGTACCAACTTCTTCTCTTTCAAATGTTTGACTATACAAGTTGGATTCTCTTATCTTGAATTTGTTTTGTGGTAGTGTGACTTTTTACTCACTAGTTGAGGAAACTATTGGAGACACTTTCATTATCCAATGAGAACATGGAAACTAGATAAATACTAAACTACGCTAAGAAAAATAAATGTGAGAAGTACACTTAGAAAAAAACTATCTAAGAGCCTAATCCTCTCAAGGGACATGCAATTAGGCAAAAATAACATGTGGAAATAAAGAAATATATTCTACAATGTACAAAGGATTACATCACAAGGTTACTAAATAGAGCCATTCATTTTTTTAACTAAAGTATCTTCCCTTTTTAGTTAATGAGGACAATATTGTTCATGCTTAGATGAGAAGGCAACTAGAAGAAAATTTCAGAATGGGATTTCAACTTTTCAGGCACATCCTCATGGCTAAGAATAAAGAATCTCATACATGCACTAATACTAACTACCTAAAGCACATTCGTGAGCTTCTAATCCTCCACTTTTTACTCACTTCATTCTTTGTGGTGACCATAATGAGGGGCAATCTATGATCTCCTACCAAATTCCCAATAGGGTATCCTATGACGGTATCCATCAATCCTTGCAACAAAAGATAACTATAATAAATGTATTATGATGACTTCATTATTACAAAGGAGATTTTTTCCCTTAGCACACAATTCAATTATTTTGGATCCAAATTTTCTTGTTGGAGAGTGACCAATGCTCAAATGGAATGGAATCATTTCAAAAGCCATCCTTGCCCCTATTTTCCTCTACGATTCTTTCCAAATCCTAAAACACCTTGGAAATGCATCCTAGAAAGGCTACACAATCTTCTCTCTTATAAATTTACCTTGACATGATACATACATTTGAATTAATCATCATGCTCCTACTTTGACAAGGAACCCTTAAAAAATTAAGGACATTGTCTTCATGTGTAAGATCATATTTTCATTCTATAGGTTCAAATAGTGCTCTGTAAGTGAATGAATCTTGATATCCTTCTTTTTTGTCCAACTCGTCAATTCTCCCAATTTTTCCAATCCATTTGAAACTATCTCTATCTTCTCAAAGACCATAATAATCCATTTTATAATAGTTCAAATTTTATGTTCTTAATTAGTGCTCAGGTTATTTCATCTCAAACAACCACCTCTAGAATGAAGATTTTCTAATGATAGTATCCCAATGTATGAATTTGACCATAAAACTCAAGACTATACTCATGTTCATCTTCAATAAGACCTTACACCCTCCTTAAATTGTTTTAGAGTTTCTTTATAGTTGATCTCCTCTTTATTATGGGTGGGAGTAAAATATTTGCCCATTTTTTGCATGTAATATGTGTTCAAGAAGAAGATATGACTCTAGTACTACTAGTAGAGAGGAAAAAACTCTACATTTTAATAAAAGGAATGTACTAAGGGAATTTTTTCATAAGATATCTTTATTAGAGATAGTTGTAGATAAGGGTGTGATCTTTGAAATGGTACAAAATTCCTTTGATCTGAAGAGTTGTCATGAACCAATTAGGAACCATCCAATCAAATATCCTAGTTGATGAAGCGAGATCCAATGCCACTTGATGAAGGGTTCTCCCCTTAATACCATAAATACATAACATAAATATAGAAATAATAACATTTTCCAAGAAAAAATTTGGGCTTTTTATTAACTTTGCAAATGCAAAATTACAAAATTTTGAAATAGAATATGCAAACCCAAATGGGTGTCTTTCTTACAATTATTTAGAAGATTGAGTACGAAACTATTATCCTGAATTGCCCTAGACAACCTAAGATCCTTTCTTATATAGCCAATTTCCCATCTCTTGGGAAGGTTCTAGACATTTATATCTAACCCTTGAGGCTGACAAACCCTAAATTACACATAGAGTCAGCCCAGAACAATTACAAATGTTAGTTTAGGATTTTTAGGTTGCCCAACTTTTGAAGCTTGTAATTTTAGAATCATTAAATCAATTGGCTATTATACCCAGTCTTAAATTCCCTTCTTGTATTCTTGACAACATGATTGTGCTAGCTCCAGTAAACCAAGTTTTTCACCACCTTTGGGGCCTCTAAGCCCTTCAAAAGTGAGATCAAATTTTTAATATCGAAAATTCATATAAAAAATCCACAATAACTTAACAAATATTCATGATATGGATGTGAACCTCAAGCGACGTGCTGATATATCCAAGATGATTGAGTTACTAAGTAGTAAGCTTTCACAAATAGAAACTCTACACTAAGACAACCCTTATTTAAGAGACATTCATGAAATATATGGGCGATGCAAGATTTCTTTTACACCTGGGATGCTCCTATATCACTAGTACTTTGAGAAATTTCCTCAAATTAGGAACAAGTTTAATATTGTATTAGATAATTAATGATAATATCAGGGTGAACTAGGTGTGGTATAAAATTAAACTATTGACTCCCAAAGTTTAGCTCTAAATAGCTAGAAGCCTCTATTAAAACTCAAGCACACTGAAAACACTTATTCATTTTTTTAAATGACAGCTAAGATTATAGAAAATGACTCTTTATAGTAGAGGACCTAAAGGGTACAAAAAGATAGTGATAAAAGATAAAGTGACATAAAAAAAACTTATCAATAAATACACAAGCTACCTCAATATGGGATATTAAGGCACAAAAAATGAATCATTTAAGTTGGAAATAAGTACTTGTATCTAAAAGACAATACTCAAGATGTAGAACAAGCCATATAATAATAGCTATAAAAAGAAAAAGAAAAATTGTGCATAGTCTCATCAATAGTCTTTCAAATTTGTGTATTAATATTGAACTTTTGTACAAAAGATTTTTTCAAAGAAAATATGATTACAACAATGACCAAAGGGCCCAAAGCACAATTTATAAATTCCAAAAAACCTGATTACTATCATAATATGTACAAAGAGGAATCCTCTTAATCTTAGTAATAATTCCCTAACAATATTTCATCTTTTCCCATGTTATAGGTTTGGAGATTGCCTATGCTTTATGTTGGTAGGTGGTGTGTAATTTGTTGACTACATCTACTTCCATTATCAAATCATTATCTTCCCCTACCCATCACATATTAATTGGAGATTTGTCAAATGACCTCTCGACCATGGTGAAGGTACATCACTTGGGTCATTAATAATCCACCACTCCTTTGGAAAGGTGACTAGCATTTGAATTTGAATTTTTGTGAAGACCTTTCATTTAAGTGACCCTTTTTGGAGCAATTACCATGTATGAGAATGCATCTAGAAATGTGGTCCAACTTTAAATACTTATCAATGTTTCACATGGTGGAGGTCAGGGTCATGTGTTGATGAAGTATGGGTTGTATGGACATGTGTTACATCTACATGATTTTCAATGAACTAAAAGAAAAATGACTTCACAGATACATGTCATGTTGACACATGAGAAAAACCACTACTTCCATTTGACATGTTATTGTGTAGAGGTGAGACTCTATTGTCCTGAATCTGTTTCACAACATTTCAAGTTTTTACTCCAGAATACCCTCATACAAAATGTGTTTGAGGATTTATTCCTATGAGCCTCAAAACTAAGATGTATGTAAGAAGCCAAATAAAATGAAATAAAATGCATTCATCATGTTTACAATTTTGAAATATTATGAAATGATAGTTAAACAAATTTTCAAATTTTGCATCAATGATATCATACCACATAATCACTTCCACAATAATTTACTTTGCCTTTCAAAGAGAAAGATGCTCAAAATTCCCATAAGTGATCTTAGTGGCCTTTTCTTATTTTCCAAGGAGGAATAAAAAGTTCACATTCTAAGTTGTAGACTTCTTGTCTTCGTAGAACTTGGTGGCATTACTCTATATATTATGGACTATTGTGACAAGGTTCTCATTAATGATTATTTCCAAACCATAAGTCTATAGACATCCATTCCCCCATTCCTCAACATAAAGAGTAATCCAGACAATTGTTAGGTTTTGTCATTTGGTAGAGATAATGGGCTATAATCTATTTTATATCCCCCCATGACTAAAGATGGAAATGTCTATGACACCAAACTAATAAAAACAAAAATCAACATATTAAAACCCTCTTCCTCTACAATAAATGTCCTTTCTTGGTATTGTACTTTACACATAAAGAGGTAAAGAGTGATACTATTAAAGAAACATTTTTCTACAAATTGATAACATTTTCAAGAAGATTGATATCGAGGAGAATTTGATCCAGTGACTTCCACTTAAAACAATGATTAGACATTGCACCCAAGTTGGCAAGATAATCCACCACTTGGTTATTCTCACATGGTACTCGTGAGATATACATGAAAATCTTGTAACTCATTCAATAGACACAAGCAATCCATAATTATAATTACAATGGTCAAACAAGAAGGGGTAACACACTTTTTAAGTAATTAATTATGTTTAATGAGTCACTTTCTATTAAGCCCTTGGCTAGACCCTTTTCCTTGGCCATACTTAACCCTAGGTAGATAGTTTTAACCTCAACCACAAATTTTGTTTGGATCATTTATGATTTTTTTAAATTAAATAACACAAGATGAACAATATTAAAGAAATAGGTCAATTTTCTTACAATATTGTGAAATTTCAGTAATTTATTATATAACAATTTCATAATATAAATCTATTAAATAAAAAATCAAAATAATATCATTTACACTAATTTTATCAATATCTATAGAAATATATATATTTTAATAATAAATTAAATATTTCTATACAACTTATTTCTCTATTTTAATTATTTCATTTTCTCATTTAAAAAAAAAACTTTTTCTCCCCTAATCCTCTCTTATTTGATTAAATTTATAAGTCAGAAGATAGAAATAGCATGTGATACGCAATATCGTGGCTAAAGAATGGACAATGGTAAAACTATGAACGTCAACATGTCAATAATAATACCATAACATGGGCTAATGACCTACATATAATTGCCGACAAACTGTATATTGTGGATGAGCAACCAATATTTGTTTGTCACTAAATCAGTGTTTTTAAATCTTACACCAATATTCTGTAAGCCGTTACAGATATAGTAATCAGGTAAAAACGAAGCTACTGACGAACGCAATGACGTATTTCAATCTGGATTAAAATAAATTCCGTGATGAGCCGACATTTTGTATTATTTGAAACAGTCCCGTTTAACAAGATTATATAAAACGTACCGTGCAATTCATACTTATCTAAGGTTTCGATTCTTATTTTTGTTTGGCTAATTTGATGACGATTTTTAGAGATTCTTTTCAGCAGGAAGTCTTCTCAGGCTTGGAATTTGACGGCCGCCCCTGTTTGTCATATATTTTTTCATAACGGTTCTTACCTTCATTTTACGTTTTAAGAAAATAGTTGAATGTCATTTTAAGTTTAAATATTTTATATTTTAGAAAATAATAAATATTAACTAGTAATATATGTAAAATATCTATGAATAACATATAATTATAAATTAGTAATCTATAAAATGTTTCAAATAAAAGAAGCAAGTTTATTATTTCATATATTATTAAAAAAATAAAAAATAAAAATCTAATATTGTAAATTATTAAAAACAAATTTTTAAAATTCATTATATTCTATTTTAACAAGTTTCTAAATTAATATAGATATGGAATTATCAAAATACAAAACTGAAACATATATATATGTATTATGAGATCACATTTATGAATATGAAATAAAATACTATGTCTTTAAGAAATATTGATGGTTTAGTACTAAATTTACTTGTCATATTGACTATTCTAAAAAAAAACTAACCTATCAATTCATATGGTCTTACAAATTTTTAACCTGTCTTATACAGTTCAAAAGTGAAAAACGAACCAATACAGCCGTCAAATTTGTCTCCCATGTTTGTTTACTTTTAATTCCCTTGGGCGAAGCTAGATTGGTTTTTATTATTAAATCTATTGTAAATTTAAATACTTTTTAATTAATCTTTTTTAAAAATAAATTAACTAACTTTTATGGTTAATGTTTTGATTATAAGACATTTTAGTTTGTATTTAAAAATAAATAAAAATTTAATCTTAAATGTATTAGGTATGATTATATTAGCATTCAAATCTTAAAAGTTATAATCATTTTTTAATTTATATTAATATTTATCACTAATTTAAAGTATTCATTTTATCAATCTTATATTTCCTAAAAAAAATTTACAATATGATTAAGATGGTCAATGTCACACATCTTTGCATGTAGGAACCCATAAAATTCAAAATAGAATGAACACATATTTGATAATATGATAAAAGTACTTACATACAAGAATGAACATAAAATTCAAAATAGAATGAACAAATATTTGATAATGTGATAGAAGTACTTACGTACAAGTACTTATATATGTTTAATAATATATGTTGCAAAAATTATGAAGACGGTTACCATTTTTTTACCACCGTGTATTGTCTTAACTTTATTCCTTTTCTACTTTGAAAGAGTCTAAAGTTATTTGTTGTAATATAATTTAATGTCAATACTTCTTATGACTAGTCTTATTAACATTGCATGTATAGAGGATCCAACCAAGTTAACTTAACCATTAATCACCAAAAGCTTTTTTGTTTGCTAACAAAAAATGGTAGCTATCAAGACATACAAAAATATGTCTAAAAAATGTGCAATAGTAATTAAAAGATGAGTATTTTAATAAAGAAACACATACCGGCCATATTCCAATAGATTGGTCAAAAAATGTACATACCACAAATTTATTTGGTTTTAAAATAGTTAGGATCATTCAAATAATTAGAATAATTTTAGTATTTTATTTGTTTTTGGCATAGCATTTCTATTGCTCACATAACACACTTCATTCTCTTCAACCTCACTATAATAGAGTAGGATATTCTAACACGCTTAAAATATCTCCTCATTACACTACTATCACGACACTAGCAAACATATAACACAAACCTCAAACCAAAATAATAGAAAATGCATAAAGAAGTTGATGTCTTTGATATTGATATCATAGAGTGATTTTTCTATTGGCAAAGTGGACCAGACACATACATTAGTATGTGAGAGTGGAACTTGAGATGTCATCTATGAAAGTCATCATAAAGTAGTAGTAGTAGTAATAGTAATAATAATAATCTTTATGGTCTTTAAGAAGCAAAACTAGGAAGCATAATCAAGATCTTGGATGAAACCCTTGTCTTCGCTCTACTTTCTCTCCCATCCTCTTTATATCTATGAGCTCATATTACTATAGTTAACTTAAGGATTTTTAGGTACCAGGGCCACTTTAGCACCTATCTTGGTTTTGAAAGGTTTCATTTGTATAATCTAACCATATTAATATAATACCCTTATTAAGTTTATCTTCATTCAAATTTAAACTAATCTGGTTTAGATCTTAGTTGGTTTTGTCTTTCCACCCAATCTAGGCTTGTGAGTTTATTATTATTTTTAGTTATTTTGTAATCAATTCCCATATTTCATATCAATGATAGTTTTCACACTTTAAATCCTAAATCTAAATATAACAAGGATAAATTTGGCATGGTCAATAAGATTATTTAATAATACACAAAGATTTCAGAGGCTAAAATGGAAATTTGAGAACCACTATAAAAAAACTAACATTAGCATAAGAATTACTAGCAAGAATACTTATCAAAATCCAAATAAAAATTATAATCACATAACCCTAATTAATTGCAATTTATAATTCAGACTTCTACGATAGGTCTATTACTTCCTCTTTTCACATTCTAAACTTATAGATTCAAGATTATCTATTGGATCAAACCGAAAATTTGGTAGCATTGTCCCTTTAAAAAATTCTCTAACTTCGAATTTAAATATATTATCTTATTTGATTAACGATTAACATGGTGTGGTGGTTAGCTTGTGTTGTTTCCTATTTAAACAAGTTTCTTTCTCCTAACCAAAGGTTGCATTCCTTGGAGTGCTCATACATTATTCACATTAAAAATTATTTGTAGCATAAATTAATGCAGAACATTATTAGAATTCTTCAATCAATGTACTAGGGTATTCCCCTTTTATTTCTTTTATAATAAAGGACTTTGGTCCTAGACTAGACTAAAGGTTTTCTTCTCCATTCTTTCCTACTAGTGCATGTTAGAATGGAGAAAATTGTAATAATTTATTATTTTACCTAATATAATATAAGGCTTTAGTCATTTATCGATCAAAAAATAAAATAAAATAATATTAATTATTATTATTATTACTAATAAAACAATTTTAAAAAAATTTTAAAATATACAATGTATAAGCATAAGTTTTTTTCTAATAGTAATCATGTGAAATTATTTCCTCTTTAAATAAGCAATGTAAGATGCTAACATATAACCTTTGGTTGATCCTTCAGTCTTTTTGTGCTCTGAGGTCAACACGCATCCTTTTGGTTGTTATCTAATACTTTAAAAACTTTTCAAATTGAGGTGTCAAATATTCACAAATTTTATGTCACAAAAAGTTCATGTGTAGTTTGAATTTGTTAATTATAGAATATTAAGAAAAATCATTAAATACTTTCATTAACATATATAGTCTTATTGTAAGTGTGTCTATATGAAACATCTTTTAAAAAAAAATAGAAATCTTCAAGATTATATCTAAAACATTACATTTTGTATTAAAGAAATTTAAACCTAGTATTATTCAACATAGCTCTATCATTACCTTAAGTATCCTCTAACAACTTTGAGACATCATATTATGTATTATAATGGCTACTTTAATTTTAAATTTTATTATGGATTAAGGATTAAAATAGGTTGTTTACCTGAAACTCTAAACTTGTTTACAAAATAAGAGCTAACATTTAATAGTAAAAACAGAGCATGACACCTAAGTCAACCAAACAAACCAAACCAGCATTATGTTGGCTAAATATAATTTTAAATATTTTTGGTTTAAGGTTGAGTCATATTGAAAAACTACAAATGTAGAAATTATAGACATAAGGTGTGATAGATCCAAGTTTAAAGAACAATGTGTATTAGGAAACAAATAATAAATATTTGACATGATATAATGATATATTTGTTTTGTTAGTTTATTCAAACCCTACATACAACCATGCCAAATCAATTTTCATACATATAATTTTATATCATTATATACAATTAATCCATAAATTTTCTCTTCATTTATTTTTTATTCCCTCATGAAATTTAATAACCTAATAAAATTGGTCCTACGTCGGTAAAGATGTTAAGAAAATTTCTTATTTCAATTAAATACTTGATTATCTATATTCTTTGAATTCATACTAAAAACATCAAAATATTATATGCACAAAATTCTGAAGATTAACATTTTTAGATTCAAACCAAGATCGCAATTTTATTTTCCGATGTAAACAACAAAAGATCAAGACATGTAATCCTAATTAATATGAATCTGGTTTCCAAGTACATAAAGGCTCGGATGCTACTTTAACTTAAGATCATTAATAAACAGAGTTTTCACGCTTTGGTTTTTCAATGGCTAGAAGACATCTTCCATTCCTGAGCAGGCCAGGTAAATAAACAAGCGCAACAACGGGCTATTATCTATATGCCCACAATTCTTTCGAGAGCTCTATCTCTTTCTTCTCTATTTGTTCGAAGTTCATTTCTGAGTTGCGAGTAGAGGAACGGCTTGTAACGCCTTGGATTGCTCTCATCCATAAGCTCCACCGGTGCCAAGATTTCCATATCCATCGGAAATGAAGTGAATAAGGCAATCGACATCCGATCTATCCACCCTTTAGAAACAACGCGATGGTCTGCGCTACGGTATCTACCATTACTCCATGCCTGCACTCATATTCATCACTCATGCTTCTCTTTAATCTTACAAGAATACTAAACATTTTAACGATAAAGGTTTGAGTAGAAGAGAAAAACTTATACCTTGAGGGAATCCCCCAGATTGACAATAAATGAATGGGCGAGAGGTTTGACGCTAAACCACTTCCCCTCCCGAGATCGAATCTCAAGGCCACCAACATTATCTTCGTAAAGGATTGTGAGGCACCCGCTATCTGCATGACAAGGCAGAGTTTCATCACCAATATTTTTTTGGTTTGATGAATACCCATTTATCCTCAACCTTGATGTGCATTTTTGGAAGCCAGATTGGTAGAAGACCTTTGCATCCAACCCCAGGCTTGCAAGAATTATTTTTGTGATTTTTTGCGCAAGATTTGAGACTCCCATATAATACGTTACCAAGGTCTCGCTGCAAAACAGATGATAAAGTAATTCAAATAATGAGACGTAGGGGATTTAGATAGCTTTAGAAAAAGGAGAAGCCAACATGAATAACGTACCAGAAAATTGGATTTCCTTCTGGCCATATCTTTAAACTCGTTTGTTCTAGAGACTCTGATAGAGAGCTGTCAAGAAGATTGAATGTCTCAAAGTTTGGATATCGAAGGTAACTATTAAATGTAATACCAGTTGTGGCTCTGTCTTTTGTCTCGTCTGGCATGGACAGTAAACCTCGGCTAACATTCTGAACCTTATCAAGGAGCTCTACAGGAATTCCATGGTTGAGAAGACGGAAAAAGTCCCATTCTATGCAGGCTTCTCTAAGTTTGGCGACCGTAGGATGATCTCTGATGTGGCTGAGTTCTTCATCATCTAAGCTTTGTGTAAGTCCGGTGGAGTCAATTACGGGAAGATCAAAGTCAGAGACAACGGATTCAAGGGGAAATTGCAGCAAAGAAGACATTGTTTGGATTGACACAATAATAGACCAGAAGAATTTCTAGTATTCTATCATTCCATATTAATGTACCTTCCTTTATACCATATTCTGGACTGATGAGAATCTATGATAGAGCTTGGTCATATTGGCCGTCAAAATGATTCAACAACGCCAGATAGATGGGCCATATATATCCAAAATTTGCTTAAAAAATCCAAACACGTAGAAGCTCCATGGGACATCACGAAGTAGACATTGGGTTCTCGGTGCATTGTGATAATCAATGGACTGTCTAGATTAGAGACACCTGTTTGTACAAGTTGAGCTAACCGTCCAAATTCTCGACGATGTGTCAAAAATCTCCGTGTCCCGCTGGACTGGACGATGTATATTGAACACATAATTTTTTAAAAATATTATAAAATTTGAAATCTATATATATACAAGTACATATATGTACGTATATATATACGTGTGTCTCTCTATATGTGTGTGTACACACATATATTTATTATTATTTTCTGATGTATACAGTAAAGGCAATGGAATTATTGTATCTCTATTTCTCTTGAATCATTCATTGCTGGTTAGAAAGATGGCTTCTGATGTGTCTACAATTCGAGTTAGAGATTAATAAAAATCTAGTGACCAAAGATTCAAACAAAATCATTCATGATCATTCATGAAAGGAATTTCTTCAAGGATTAGAAGAATGTTAGCGAAGCTATGGACGTGCTCTTTTCAGCGTAAAAAGGGATAAAGTCAACAAGATTTTGATAGTGGGTATGACAAAGTTGCTCTCAAATAGCTAGGGGCAAAGATGTAGATTTAAAAATGAAATCACATATATAACAATTACATGAATTAACCTCCCTACTTGTTTGGTCTGCCCTAACAAGATGCCCTCAGTTCAGAAGCATCCTAGCCCGCTTTGAACGCCTTAAAACAGAAGATTCTTGCTAAAGTGGTTAGAGAGGCACCTATGATCCTATAATCTTTTGTCAAAGGATCCCCTTCCTCCTCTAATAATCCCAACCTGACTCTTATGTCGAACCTTGAGTGGTTCTAACTCTGCCTTCTTTCCCACTTAACCTAGAAAATGCTAGTACTTTCTGATTTAGAGAGTAGGTTAGAGCTCTCAAACTCCTATATGTTCCATCCTCTATTTCAAAATTTCAATTAGGATATAGTGAATGGAAAAAATAATAAGAAGAGCAAGTTGGACCTTTAGATAGACTTACAAGTGGTCAAAGGACTGGGCAAAGTGTCAATCTCTAATCTCAAAGGTAACAACTGTGAAATGAAATATAGAGAATATAAAAGGGACCCACAAAAGGAAATGCAAAAAAAGCTCTAAAAGCCCTCATTAGTGTTGTCCTAAAAATGTAGATTCCAACCACAAAAGATGTTTTTAATGAAATTCTTATCTTTGAATTTGAGAGATTTGAGTTGTACTGCAAAGTACCATATTTTAAAGTGCGTTCTATAGGAAATCAAAGTTGATATGATACTTATCTAGGAAACTAAGATGCACTAGGAGGGTTTTGACAAAATTGCCGATTCTATTTAGCCTAATGTAGACTTGATATTTGTGGACTCTTAAGTGGCTTTGGGAGGTCAGGCTATAATTTACAAAAAAAAAAAAATTAGGTACTTTGCTTCACTCTTCTCTAAATTATCTTATTTTATGATGTCATGATATCTTATCTAGGTGGTCTTTGAATTTGGTTAGCATCTATGCTCCTAATAAAAATGGCCATAGGAAATAGTTCTTGTCCTCCTTGGCTAACTAAATGGGAAACAAGAAATTTTTTAAGTGAATAATGGCTAGGGATTTTAATTGTCCCCTCTACCCATTGGAGAAGATTGGTTTTAATGAAGACTACTATGAGAGTATGACTGGCCTAGGGTAGTTCTTACATGATTAAGGGCTCATAGATTTAGATCTAGTTGGATTTAAGTTTACTTGGACCAATAGAAGATAGGGTAATAGGCTAATCTACATCACACTTGATAGATTTTCCCTTTATTCTAATTGAAATAATCTTGGTGACTTTCTTCGTACTACAAAAACCATAATGGTTCTAATCATAATGCTTTACTACTTGAATGGAAGATGGGAAAAAGAGTGGCTACTCAATTCAAATTTAAAAACATGTGGTTTTCCCATCAAGGCCTTAAAAATCTAATCCAAGATTGGTGGGTTGTCAAGCCATTCATCTCGTGTGTGCTCAACTTATGCTCTAAACTTAGTGACATAAAAGTGAAAGTCAAAGGCTAGAAACAAATCTCTTTTGGCATTTTATTTGGAAGAAAAAAAGATCTAACAAAGAAAATAAAAAGAGTTCAAAACTAGAAGGAAACAAATTATGAAGATTAAGAGAAGGGGGGAACAAAGATAAATCTAGATAGAAATGGTTGATGCTAGCTAAACATGAAGATGTGTGTTGGAAGCATAAATCTAGAATCTAGTGGCTTATAGAGGGAGATAATTAGATCTCTAATGAAGGAAGTTGTGATTCAATAGTTATAGAGGAGGAGAACATACACATGGAGAAAAACAATAATTTTATGAATAAATGATCTCCAAACACTTTGGAGGATCTATGGAGCCTAAATAAATGTATTTTAAGGCTAAAATTTTATGAGGAAAAACTAAACCTTTTGTCAGAATAAGTAAAGGGGAAGCGAAAAAGCTTCCTTTTCTTTTCAAGCCTTCAAATCCCTTGGTTGAATTTTTTTTCCCCCTACTTTTTTCTAGGAGTAGTGGGAAATAGTGGATGATGTGGTCTTCAATAGTGTATGTCATTTTTTAAGAATGGGTTAGCTAGTCAAAGACCTCAATAATACTTATATAGCCTTAATTCCTAAAAAGGAAAATTCTTCATCCCTATTGGATAATAGATCCATATGCCTCTACAATACAACCTACAAAATCATCTTTAAAGTTATGGTCAACATACTTAAATGTATCGAGGATAAATTGATCTCCAAAGACCAAAAAGGATTTGTGGTAGGAAGAAATATAACGGACACATTTATAACTAATCATGAACTTGTCCATACTATGAAATATAAAGGAAAACCCTCTATGGACATGGAATTGGACATTTCTAAAGCCTACACTATGGTAAGCTAGAATTTTTTGGAGGAAGTGTTGAAGAGATTCAATTTTAATGGGAAATTGTTCGAGATGATAATGAGTTGTGTCAAAACTAGTAAGTTTGCTTTTCTAGTCATTGGGGCTCCTACTACATTCTTCTTTGTAGGAATCAGCCTTAGGCAAGGAGACCCTTTATCTCCCTATCTTTTAATTTTGGTTTTTAAAGTTCTTGGATACATTCTTAGTAGATCCAAAAAATATATTGGAAACTTTTGTACCCAAGTCTCAACTTTCTCTATACCTCTAGACAATTGCTACTCATAACAACTTTCTTGTAGTTCAAAATAATTTTTAAAAAAAATATTAATTAGATTGAGCAAAAATAGGTTAATTTTTTTTCTCCTAAAGTTTATATAAGGGAGCAAACAATATACAATTTAGTGTTGGGTTATGTGTGGATTTTTTCAAGTTTGTGGCTATTTAAGTTATTTCAAAATTAAGGAATTTTAAAAAATTATTGGTGAATAGAGGTAAGTGGATGCCAACATTCAATTGTATATGATTTTTATAATTTTAGTGTTATTTTGGATGACAGAGTCCTATTTGTAGAATCGCAAAAGAGGGAAGCTAAAGGATGGAGAGAAATTCTAATTGATTATGTTATAGTGATCATGGAAAAAAAAAAAAAAAAAAACCTCCAAAAGAGTGAGCTATTTTTTCCAATACAAGTAGAGATTTGCAAGATGAGATGTCTACTATTTTTAATTGTGACATATCCTTGGTTCCTAAAATTTACCTAGGGCTCCCTTTTGCTCCCAATAAGCCTCATTATATTTTTGTAACAAAATAGTGTAGAGATTCTAGAAAATACTTTTTGGCTGGAATGAGAAACTTCTAAGCCAAGGTAGAAAACTTCAACTCCTCAAGCCTTTTCTCAAGAGTATTCCTATTTACTTCAAGTCTATGAAATTATTGTTAATCTCATTGTAGTGACAAAACACTTATTTATTATGTATCAAAGAATGAGGCATGTTGAGTGCATAGTGAATGCCAAGTGATCAAAGCATGTTTATCATAAGTACCTAGAAAATACATGCTAAGTAATATGATAGTTAATGCAAAGAACTAGAAGTTGCAAAGAAGTCAGTGCATTCTAAGTCACTTAGTTGCCAAGCCAATAGAATGTGCCAAGTAAATAGTATGTGTCAAGTGATTTAGGTGTTGAGCAATAGTAAGTGTTGAGTTATTCAGGAGCCAAATATCAACATAAAGAGCACAGTGAAGGTCAAGCATCAAAGGCTATTGATGTCAAGTAACCAGTCGAATACATACTTGCTTGTAATGGCATGAACTACTATGTAAACTATTTTTGGCCGACATGAACTTGAATTTATTATTATAAGATTTAAGAATGGAGTCATATTATGCATTCCAATGCAGTGCACATAGTCAAAAAATAAAACAAATTAGGTGGCAATAAGGATCAACCACAACCATTGATCTTGACCTAGCCCATCTCCATAATGCCTATTTGAGGAGACAAACCCTAAGGGGAACAATATGAGTGATTGAATGCATGAAGGAGATGAATGCTAAGATTACAAAGGGTATTCATGGTGGTAGAGACTATTATAGATGTATAGAATGCAGAATCAGTTTGATAAGAAAAAAGACCAATAGTGAAAGGTTAGAGATGATAAATCTAATTAGGAGGATCAAGAGATAACTAGTAAAGAGGAGTTTTGACATCAAGCAGAAAGGTGCTAACCAAAGGATCTCTTAATAGAGTAGTCCCAATAGGCTATTGCAAATCTCTTAACCAAGTGCTTAGTTAATTCTAAGTTTAAATTCTTTAGAAAGGTGAAACCTAATAGTCATTGTACAAGCCTTTAATAGGGTAGACCTCTCACATGGTAAATCATAGTTTATGATCAAAACTTTGTAGCCATAATTTGGTACATGTTATTGATATAGTAGTGAAGATTTGTGGGTGTCATCCCCACCTGAATTTTACCTTCTCATTGGAGGGTTTCTAGATAATCAAATTTATTATGCTATGTTTTATTTACTATATGCTAAGGATTTTATGCATGCTTACTTATTTCAGTTTACATTTTAAGTTATGAGATGGATGAATGTGATATGTTTTGGAGGTAAAAGTGTTAAGTGTTGATTTAGGCCCCCCTCTCAGAACTTACTTTCCCATTGTTATTTCTAACAATTGGTATCAGAGCTAAGTTCTCTTGAAGGAAAGTTTGACAACTTAAGAGCTAAGATCTTGAAGATGGATGTTTACAAGCTAGGAAAGACCATTGATAACTAGTAGATTGAAATACAACTTGTTCTACATCAATTGAAAGAAGCAAGAGATGAATTGTAGTAGTCATTAAAGTAAAGAAAGGAAATGATCATACAACAAAATGACACTCAATATTAAGAGATAGACACTATAGGATTATTTGAAGACAAGTACTCCAAAGAATTTGATGAAGATATTGTAGATCTGATGGAAAAGAATGGTGCTCTAAATGAAGAAGTCAAGAATCTAAAAAGAGAGCAAGAAACTAAATCAGTTACGATGTGTAAACTATCTGAACAAAGAAAGAAAGCTAAGGAAGAAAATTTCATGATTAAAGAAGACAAAAGGATACTAACAAACATACTAGAAGAGAAGACATCAGATGTGCAAAAACTTGTAAACATTCAACTAGACATGATGAATCAATTGATGCTTGCTAATCAAGAACTGAATAGAAAAGACATTGAGATCACAACATTGATATCAAAAAATGACCTATTGTTAAATGAATTGAAAAGAGAAAAGGAATTCCATGAAAGGCTCAACAAGCCTAGTGAGTGCCAAGTAAAAGAGAAATGATAATGATAGTCGAGCTTGCTATGTTAGCTGAGCATATGGAAAACCCTATAAGAACTGAGCTTATAGATGTTTAAGCATTGAGAAATTAATGCAAGGTTTTTATGGGTATATAGTCAATTTTTGAGTCATTTGCACTTACTAGATTTTGAAGAGCACAAACATGTTTTGCAAAAGGAGATTTAAGTTCTTGCAACCAAGACTCTACTACAACTTGAAAATATTCAATGGATTTGAGAGGTGTTTAACTTGTGGCGAGTTACAATTTTTTGATTTTTGGAAACCTTAGTGAATTATAATGGAAACGATTTCTTCAATAGTAGTTAGGAAGGAAGGGAAGGAAGTTTTTAATGTTTAATTAATTAGTAATGATGTGAGACAACCTCTATTATGTGTCATTCATGAGATCACTTATAAAGGAGATCAATCTGGTGCATTATCTATTATACCACCAAAGGTTTTAATGATCCAAGATGTATGCTATTATTATATCTGTAGGGTAGGCAAGATTGGTGATATAGAAATTAGAGAAACCTATCAGAATCTATGTGATAACAAAGTGTTGAAAGAAGAAGAAAAATCATTAAGCATAAAGAGTTAATGTGTGCCTTCAATTTTCCCCAAGTATTTGAGATTGAGTGGATGAAGATAGTGTTGAGTAGGATACAAGACAAACAAATATGGTAGGAAAGTAAACCTATCAAACTATCTAAGAGGATTATTCACAAAGTAACAAGGTATCCTACCCTTGATGAACCAAAGAGTACGAGGAGTGATGCAAAGGAAACAATTGACAAGAACACTGGATGCGTGTGGAACAAATGAGGAATGCCTATTGACATAATACTAGATCCTATATAAGCATTTGTAGTACGTGTGATTGCACACAAGTTCTTTTAGTCAAGTCGACTAAATAATATATCCTGTATGCTAGTTGATGTAGGTTACAAGATTGCGAACTAAGATCATTCTTATGACTTAGCTGAGCAATAGCTTCAACAACTATCATAAAATATGGAAGCCATTAGAAAAAACAAGAATTCTCAGTGCAAGTTTGGCTCAATCATCATCTGTATATTTTTTATGTAAAAAATACATTTCCCACATTTGGAAAAGTAGTGTGGAAGACAAACATATCTATTGCTTAAGAGATTGGAGAGTTTATTGAGCAGCTAGGTGAGGAATTTGATTTTGTAATGACAAGTTATTTTGAAGACTTTAAGAAGTCCATGATGGCAATTTTTAAGACCACTCACTAGAGATTGCTAACTCTATCCCCAAGAGCTTATATGAAAGAGTTAAGAAAAAGTGAAAGTTCAGTTTGACAATTGAAAGATATATGAGAGATGCTAGTTTAGCCCAAGTTATGCCTTCTTTGGATAAGAAGATGATTGTAAAGGAAATGGATAAGTATAAAGGGATATTTTCCCTTAAATATAGAGCATTTCACATTTTGAAGAAACAATTTGAAGAGGTGATGACCTAGAGTATCCTATTATAGAAATCTATCTATGGGTTAACAACAACAATTATGAAAGAGAAAGGAAATCAAGACAAAGATGAGATAGAAAAGGAAGGTACAATGCAGTAAATAGATAATACAATTGAAAAAGATACTCAAGGTGCACAATATGTTTAATTTCCAAGCACCAGTCCTTCAAATAGAGAAAAAGATAGTCAATTGGAATTTGTGACTATAGAGGATGTACCTAATAATTACACTCAGAACGTTAATCCATTGAGTGATGATGCTCAGGAAAAGGAATCATAGGATATAACAAAATATCAAGGTCTAAACTTGGAGAAGAAAGATTACCTTACACTAACACCATCTACAATGCCTATAATAGCCATTCAAATGAAATGGACAGATGAAAAAACACAAGTTACATCACTTCCAAGTCTACACAACTCAGGTTTACCAACAATTGTGATAATAGACAAAGAAGGAAATGAAGAAAATCATAAGGATGATTCACACAGAGAAGAGGATAAGATGATTGTTGGAACATAGGAACATATCGCTATACAAATACTGGTCACCTTAATAGTTTCTACACCTATTCCTAGTAGCCAAACTCTTCAAAGGTCGAGTACACAAGAAACATCATTATAGATAGCAAGGGCAAGTACCAGTACACCCAAGACTGGTGAAGCTAAATCATTTGAGGATGTAAGCATAGATGAGGCAATTTTTCTACCCAAGCTTGATTTTAAAAAAATCACAATTGAAGAAACACACATTCTTCAAGAGGCTCCACAAAGGAAGAAAAGGAAAAAAATCTTAAGGGGGAAGCATAAGAAAAAGCAAGGTTTGTGTGAAATGGGCATTCTTCAAGAGGCTCTACAAAGGAAGAAAAGGAAAAAAATATTAAGGGGAGAGCATAAGAAAAAGAAAGCTTTGCATGAAATCAAAGATATTTTTGTTATTTCTTTCAGTCTCCCAAATTCGAGTGTAGATAAGCTTATTTTAGAGAAACTTATACACATAGTGGACAAGATAACAGATGATTAGCTTGAGACCAATGTTAAACTATTAGAATGGTCCAAGAGAAAATTTTATGCATAAGAGGGCATTCTTCAATTCAAGAATGGGCATTCTTCAAGAGGCTCTACAAAGGAAGAAATGGAAAGAAATTTTAAGAGGGGAGCATAAGAAAAATAAAGTTTTGCATGAAATCAAAGATATTTTTATTGTTTCATTTAGTCTCCCAAATTCAAGTGCAAATAAGTCTATTTTAGAGGAACTTGTACACAGTGGAAAAGATAAATGATGAAAACCTAGAGACCAATGTTAAACTATTAGAATGGTTTGAGAGAAAATTTTATGCACAAGTCTTGGACAAGATATCTAGTGCCATTGCACTATGAGAGGTTGATTTAGAAACCAAGATGGAGAATGTGAAGAAGGTGTTAGAGAAAATTTTCTCTTTAAACACCAAGTTATGAAATTTTGATATCTTTAATAGAAGGAGACTCAAAATTGTATTGACTAGCTGGAAGGAGATTTACAACTAATAGATACTACATTGAAACAATCTCTTGGCACTAGTCAAGTTCATTTCTAGAGGTTACTGATGACATAGAGTAGGCTTTCTAAGCTACAAGTAAATGACACAAACATCATAGCTCATTTGATCAATATATAGTCCATGTTGACACCTCACATGGAAGTTTTGCAAAAGGAACTAGCATATGCTGAGACATTGATGAAGACATTTTACCATCTATCTACCCATGAAGGCTTAGTTTACCTAGAAGCACAACTAGAAATTAAAATTCAATCTCTATATGCAGCTATGAATAATTGGGATTCAGCATTAAAGATCATTATGGAGTTACATAGGCCTTTTCTAGACAAATTTTGACATGACATAGTGTCAAAAAAGGGGGATTATATAAATTTTGAAAATTTTGAAGAGTTTCTCAAGGAAAATATCGATGTAGAGGGAGTTATAAAATAGAAGTGAAGCATTTACTTAGGGGGAGTAAAAAAACAAGGTAACTTCAACATTTTTGCAAATTTTGAAATTCTAAAATTTTGTATAGAAGTCGAGAAGAGAAGCTACATTATCTGACTTATGCATCAAGTAATGTATATTCCATGACAAAGTGTTTTTTCCACTCATGTTAAAGGGGGAGATTGTTAATCTCATTACCAGGTCATTATCTATCAAAGAAAAGTGCAAGTCAAGTGCAAGGTGAGACCTAATAATCTTTGTAAGCCTTAAATAGGGTAGACCTCTCATAGGGTAGATCATAGCTTATGATCAACACTTTGTAGCCATAATAGGCCACACTTTATTGCTATAGTTATGAAGATTTTTGGGTGGCATTCCCACCCTAGTTTTACAGTCTCATTGGAGGGTTTCTCAGTAATCATTTTTTTTTTTAATGTGTTATTTACTTTATGCTATGGATGTTATACATGCTTACTTTTTTTAGTTTACTTGTTAAGATATGAGATGGATGAAGCTGATATGTTTTTGAGGTAAAAGTCTTAAGTGTTGATTCACCCCCCCGCCCCATTCCAACCCCCCCACCCCAATCTCATTACTTTTCCATTTTTATTTCTAGCAGCTATTGCTGAATAAAGATGTTGAGATCTTGGAAAGAATACATAAACACTTCTTGTGGGTAGGAACTGAGGAGAAAAGGAAAATATCTCTATTCAAGTGGTAGGTTGTCTATAAACTAATTTCTCAAGGTGGGACTAGAATAAGGATATTTAGAGGAATGAACAAATTACTTATGACTAACACAAGCTAGTAGATAATTAGGGGAAAAGAAGACAAGATTAACATCTTAAAAGATAAGTATTTGCCATAGATTCTTGTTGGTTCTATGATGGATAAGAGTAATATTAATAACTACTCTTTCCTATGGAAATCCATTAACAAAAATAAATGTATTCTTATAAAAGGAAGGAAAAAACTCATCCATAATAGTACTAACACCTCTTTTTTGGTCCAAATTGTGGAAACATGACAAACAAATGAGAGATTTTTTTTGAAATAGCTCTTTGTAGGATTGGCTTAAAATAACATTAGGGGAATAAAGTTGGAGACTATCTGGTTTAGGAAGAAGAGAGAGAAATATATTTGGACCTAATAAACCTTTGAGAGAGACATAGAGATGTGAAGAATACTCAATGTAAGGAAATAAGACATTGATAACCTAACTAATATGTTTTTGAATCCTCAATTATTCTGTCTTAGCTTTAATGATAGGTGGATATGGAAATATTATAGCAATGGTTTCTTTTCACTAGGAACTTCTTTTCTATCCCAATTTTTTTTCACTCAATTTTTATACCCATTACAGTTAGGGATAGTGCCACTTTAACAATTTTAATCTTGAGATAGGTGAGTTCTCTTATCTTCATGAGAAAATTATACATCCTTCTTTCTTTAGGAATATATTTTTCATAGATCCCTCTTTATTGTAGTTAGTTTTATTTTAATTTCCTTGATCCTCTTCCTTGAGATACACCTCTAAAATTGGGCCTTATTCCCCTAAATATACCTCTATTTTCACCAGTCTTGATTGGCTATGTACTTGTCTCCCATTGGGATCCAAAGTTTGGTACTCTTCCTCTAGTTTTGTCCCTTCCTATAAACCGTTGTCTATCCATCCCTCTACTATTTTCCTCTTGTCTTAATTTTATTTTTCTTCCACCTTATGTGATAATTAATATCATTTTCTCACTATATTATGACTCAATAGATTAATGTTTTCTTGGAAATTTGACCCTTTCAAGTATCTTTCCACCTTGAGACTTCTGCCCTCTAGTATTTTAGTTTTGAGACACAATTTTTGGATCTCCTCTATATCGGAGCTAGCATTTTATTTTTCCTAACATTTTTTCTTATCTTGTCTAATCTAATTTCATAATTCCCAATTACATAGGTTTATTTCACCGTTGAATTCATCTTTTTCCAACTACTTGACCCTTCTTGTACAAAGCTCCACCAAGTCATTTCTACTACCCTTGTCTTTCATTTTTCTATCTTAAGTTTCTAAACATTGTTTATCTCCTTACACTCAAAATAGTTTTCCAATTCTTCAAGCTTGTCCATTAGGGCTTCTACATCCATTTTACCATATAAATTTTTAATTTTGGATGTACTACTATAGCTCTCCTTTGAATGGATCTCAAAGGAATTAAAGAGAGATTTTTAATCCTTAGGAATATTCTACTCTCCCTAAATTTTAGAGCATGAGTATGTGGCTAGAAATTGCAATATGGTAACTAATGATGAAAAATTTGACAAGGTGAAAGAAAAATAAAATAAGAATAATTGGTTAAATAAAATATAAGTTGCATAATTTTTGTCCAAAATATATTTCTCTGACTCTAATAAAAAAAATTATGTATAACTCTTTGATTCTCTCCTTAAGAGATTAATTCAACTCAAGGAATTTAAAAAAAAAAAGACTTTAAACATCAATAAATTTTTTTTTTAACAAGATAACTATTTATTACACACAATTATCTATTATTTTTCTCAACTAGGCTTTGACCTAGGTCTCAAAGAAACTCCTAGACATCCACTTAGTCTTTGTTTATTAGGTTCCCTACCTAGGCCTCATTCTCCACAACTGCAAAAAAAATTCTATAGCTTGTGAAACATTGTAATCTTTGAAAAATTTTAAATTATATCAATAAAAAATATTCCAACCATTATGTTTGGTGTCTCAACTTGGTGGGTTATACTTTCTTCACAAAATGCCCTATTCAATTGTAGTCCTACTACCTCATTTTTATGGGCTAACTCTATCTTTGCAAAAAGACTCAATAAACCAATGGGTGTTCTAGTTAAACTTGAAGGACATTTACTCAAGTCCAAAGTAACTAACTCCAATATTCATTACAAGCACCAAAATGCTACTATGTTGAACAAACCTAATAGGCCTAATAAGACTAGATTTTTAAGCAACTCTCATACATTACCAAATAAACATTGGGATCATATTAGGGACATCAAATAATATTGAAATCCAATATTTGGGCTTTCATCTTAATTCCCATTATATAATAGCCCTTTCTAACTCAAAACATTCAGTGGCCACTTAGGGATGCCCAACTAGAGAGTTAGTTCTCTTCTATCTCCTTGTAGATATCTATAAATATTTTTCAACATATCAAATTACATTATACTATGTTCAAATTCATAAAGATCCATTCAAAACCAATGGTGACAATATAAGCTATGGCCACTTTTTTTGTAAAACCCTAGGTACTAGTGTTAAACTAGATGTGTCAATAAATTTTTTTTAATTTTATTTGAACTCCTAATATCTTATAAATACAAAATTTATGTAAATGAAATATAATTTAACACTCTACCTAACTTAACTCATTAGGGGATGGTCTCAATCTGTATGTATACACATGTGTTTGCTTTTTTTTATTAACTTTGGAGGAAAATATTAGGTTTTCATTACTCAATTCAACTCCATACATGAATTTGTAATATATTGACTCTTTCATCACTCTAAAAAACATTTATCACCTCCTAAATATAATTCTACTCTAACACCACTAGTGACACATGACATGACTATTGGACTTCCAACTCTCTACATCTTGCAAAAAGTTGTCAAGCTGCAATTTTGCAACATTAGAAAATTGATAAAAAAAGTTGATAGTAAAATAACTTTTGGATCTTGAAAGAAAATTTTGACTTCAATCATTATTTAGACCCTCCCAAGGATCTAAGAAACTCAAAAATCAAAATTTTAAGCTTTATTGTCCTCAAATGGTTATTTGACAAAGTTAGCATACACATGTCAATCCTCAAAATGTCATTATAGATTAAAATTTATTTCTCAACAAAAAAATTTAAAATAGTTGAATACCTTGCACCATGTTAAAGTTCTTACTGACTTATCATGTTCTTGTCCTTCAAGAGGTGCCCCTACACCAAACAACACAAAGTAAAATCATAATCTATATTTTTTGTATCAATTGAAAAATCTTGAATTTTAATTTTTAATTTTTTTAAAAGGACTTAATAAAAAGAATTTTTAGCTAGGTAAAAGAACAAACCTATGTCACCCTTTTACAAAGGAAAAGGCTAACAAAAGTATATTTTCTTATTTGTTAAAGATAAATTTTAGTTGCTGAAAAATGCTTGAAATTAGGGGTCAAGTTCCCACCACAAAACTCTATGGAAATAAACTTATTTCACTTTGATATTAGATTATGTTATTGATAATATATGTATCTAGAAAAATAAAATATAAAAAATAGATTTAGACCCATATTTTATCTTTTATAATGATTCAAATTTCAAAGTTTATTCAAATCGATAGTTTTCATCTCCCACCACATTTTTCAAAATAAATCTATTCCAACCAAAAGAAAAATTATAGATTATAGAAGAGCACTCTCTCCTCTAGAATGTCATATAATTTTAAATTTTTTGATATTATTTAGTATTTTTTTCTTTCTCAAAATTGACATCTTCTTGAGTGTTAAAATATGTACTTGTAGAATTTTTTAATTACAATATACTATATTTAATTAAAACATTATGAACTCTATATGAGAATATTCTTGACTTTGAGCTCTATAAAATGATGTTTATATGTTATTAAAAAAATATCATAATAGACAATAAGAGTTATTGAAATGTCAATTTTCTAAAATAATTTCATTTTTTTAGTAATTGGATCCTAACTAGTATAAAACATGCATTTAATAGATATTTTCATTTGGAAAAGTGTGATACCATTGATGACTTAGATAGAATAATTTTATCAATATCATATGTTTGAAATTTTTTATTTTTTAGATAGAAATACTCAAATTTAGTCATTCTGATAAGTTAGCTTGAAAGGTGACACAACTTTGTACTTTTACCCAGCTAGTAGAAAAAGATGAAAGTAAAGAAAAGAAAATTATTGTTGAAATAAAGCTATCAAAGATGCATAAAACTAGATATATTTTATTTGGATGTTAAAATAAAGAAACAAAACCAACTCAATTTGTCTCCAAAAAATTGTCTTTTTATTTTAGTATCAATCACCACATACTCCCCCCCATATACTATGTGGGCTCACAATCTTATCACAAAGAGAATCAATTTTTTTCAATTTCCTTTGTGAAGATATCTCTAACTAATGTTGAGTATGTATACATTTCAATTCAATTTCCCTCTTCTATGCCAAATCATAGATAAAATGATATTACAAGTCAAAATTATTTAATTTTTTTGTAATGAATTGGATTATTTCCTAACCTGATGACTCTTACATTATCATAATAAATCATTATAGGATGAATTTAATTTTCCCAAATTTCTCCAAGAATATTCTAAGTCCAAGGGCTTATGTTCTAGTTGAATTAACTTCAACATACTCTAGTTTAGTGGAAAAGATATTTAAAATATGTTTTTCTTCTATGAAATTTAGGTTCAAAAAGCTAAAATAAAAGAGAAACTATTTATAGATATAGAGCTAACCTCGTATGCACTACATTTCCAATAACAACTAATGAAACTAACAATATTGCACTATTTAAAAGAATTTTAATGAATAAATACATCTATAGTTCCTTTCACATACCTCAAAAATCTATTGGCTTCATCCATGTGTATTACTGATGTGTTATTCATGTACCTTTAAATAAGTGAAACTAAATAAGTAATATCAAATGTTGTGGGGGATAGAAAAATTAGACTCCTAATAATACTTATGTAATTTTTGTAGTCAACTAATTTAGCACATATTTTTTACAAAACACAACTTTGTAAGAACTTGCAATGGTAGATGGATTTCAATTAAACATATTAAATCATTCTATCATATCCTTTCCATACATAGTTTTACAAATAATATTTTTTGTCATTTCTTTGGTAGTCTTTAAGTCATAGAATAAACTTCATGAGATGTAGATGTTTCATCTTATATTTAATCATCATAGAAGATTTGAACTCAACCTTATTTTAGGACTAATCCATATATAAGAGAATATAAACATAAAGACTTATAATAAGAATATCATTACCTTCTTTCTTGTCATAAATGGTAGCCCCACTCTCATTTTTCTAGAATCCATTCTTCCAAAATAATTCATCAATCATGGAATTTTATGTTCCTCATGCTTATTTAGGCCATACAAATCCTTATTTAATTCATAGATATAATGTTTCTTCTTTCCCACTTCAAGACATTATAGTTGTTCTACACACACTTCCTATTTTAAGTACCCTTTCAAGAAGGAAATTTTCATATTTACATGATCTATGATCTAATTTTTTTGACCTTTCCATGCATCCATCATCGTGATAGTCTCTTGTATTTCTATTTTGGAAAATATCTCTTTATAATACATGTCATACTTGTGTGTGAAATCTTAAACAAAAAAATATTTCCTTGTTCCTTTCAAAACTTTCATCACTATTGTAATTGATTCCATAGAAATATTTTATTCCCATCTTAGATCTATTATCTCCCAATTATCATTCTTATGAATTTAATCCATCTTTTATTATTATTTTTTCATCCCAATCTCATTAACGCATGCATCTTTAAAATATTATGGTTTCATATCATCCTTAGAAAGTAATGTAAATTTTACTATCTCTCCTATTGGCTTTTTTAGGAGTCTATGAAGTACATATAGTGTCTCAAGTCCTTGTTAGAGGACTAGGCCTTGTTAGAAGCCTCAACCCTATTAGGATTTGATAGATCAACTATAATGTATACAAGAATAGCCCACTTCCCTAACATACAATTATACAATTTAGTGGTGGAAATATTAAAGACTAAGCTATGTTATTGAGAGGGGAGGGGTGAATGAGTAACTTCTAAAACTTCAACAATTTCAACCATTCAATTAGCATTTGATCCATCATCTAAATTCTGATCTAATTACATGCATAAGAAACTAAAATCATTCATAACACTGAGACAAAAAGATTTGGTGATCCAGAAACCTTCCAAATAGAAAGTAAAACTTGGGTGGGGATGATGCCCACAACATTAGTATTGCAGTATAAAGTTAGCTTATTAATGCTTACATTGATTACTTCTAATGGTCAGCCCTATTAGGAGCAATAAGGACTACAAGGTCCATCTTGTGAAAGGATTTACAAACATACAATTAAGTATGCACTCGGTCAAGAGATTTACAAAAGACTATTAGGTCTACCTTGTGAAAGGATTTGACTAATCCACCTATTAGGATGAAGTAGTAGTAGATTTTTCATCTGCAACTTAGTTTTTTGAATGAGATTCCTTTATGTATTGATCACCTTTCTATGATAGATATGTCTCTACTACTCTTTATGTTGTTATGGACTTTACAATTCACTCCTTCTGCTTTTCTCTAATATAATTTGAATTTGCATCTTCATTTTTCACACATAATACATCCATACATTGGATATGATACAATGCATTACATATATATCAATCCAACAATAAAAATTACAAAGTCAACCATCATACAAGTTACAACAAATGTTATAAAGTCAGTCCATATGAAAACACTCAGGTTCTAAAGACTGACTTGATGAGGTTCTAATACATGGCATCCACTATCATTTCTTAGCATCTTCATTCAGTCGATAGATGTAGAAGCTCAATCCATACTGATCACTTCTAAGTAGTCCTAAACTCGGTCTACACTAGTGACTTGGTAGACATTGTGAAACTCATCATATGAATTGAGTCTCTTGATTTACATTGTATGACTTGGTAAAAATTATCACCTTGAGATCAATATAAATTTACTCTTTTGGTTAACATTGGGAAGCTCAGTTAACACTAGACTCTCATTACATGCACTATGAACCCAGTGAACACTCCACTACTCAGAAAACATTAATAAACTCGGCATCAACTAAAATGCATGGTTTACACTTTTGGTATTCACATTAAATGAATCTTATCAAAAATTATTGGGTTTTGTCCAAAGGACTCAGTAGCAACTATAGAAGTTGATGACAACTAAAATACATGGAAAACACTAAGAACTATACAATGAGCTCGGTAGCTATATATAATATGAATAAGTGTGTGTCGCTAATAAAAAGCTTGACTGATATGTCAACAATCTCTCCCTTTGGCATTAGTGACAAAAACACTTATCAGCCAAAACTAAATACCTTATATTCATCACCATGTGATACTAGCTTGGTAGAGTATACTATTTTTGGGATTTTTCAAATGTAATTTTGTAAGATATATATAGTATACTACACATCTTCCTACTATATACAACATGTCTAACTTATTGCAAGTTCTCCCCCATACCATATTTCTCCTCATACTATGTGTCCCTTTGTACATGTCTTACTTTGCCATAACATATGGCTTCACCAATATATCTTTTTCTCCCCCTTTTTGACATTAATGCCAAAGACTTATTCTCTTGTGTTTACATAAAGACACTAAAATGAGATAAAAATTCAAAATTTACCTTAAGAATGATTGCCAAAGTTTTATCCCAATTTTCTTGTAGGACATTACAAGTACGGAGTGCAATTTGTACCTCTACTGACAATTGTATCATATGGTTAGCAATAGAGAAGTTATTGCCATGGATTAGAGTTTTTGAATATGCAATATGTTTTGCAATGCATCCATATTGGGAGGGATCATGTTTTGTATGTCACACAATGTGAATATGATCATTTAGCAATTCTGCTTGCATTTCTAATAAAAATCTTATTTTATTAATGTGTACAGAGCTTGAACTAGGGTCAAGTTGTAGTTGTTGAGCACTGACCTTTAGATCTTCATCTATTTTGGACAATTTGTCATTTATTTCCTTTGTAAAACTAGAAACATCACATAGCTTCCCAAAAATTGATGACATATTTAAGCATGATGTTTCTAAATTGCCCAAAATTGTAGAAAGTTCTACTTGTTGTAAGGCTATCTGCTAAGCAATGTGCTCCAACAATTTATTTTCAAACTTCTTTTTAGCCTTCTCCACTAGCTTATCTTGTCCATTAGTGTCTTCATTAAATTTTTGGACTACTTGTGCTAGCTAATACAAAATAGGTTGAGAAGAATAAATCTCAATTCATATAGCCTCTACCAAAATGTTCTTAGCATCTTCAATTATCTTATACTCTTTATCTCTCTTCTCTCTTAGCCTTTTTTGTTTAGCCTTCTTTTTGAGGAGTTCACCAAATGTCTACATTTGGTCTAGAGTAAGCTTGTAAATATCCCAATTAGGGATTACTATTTTCTCATCTAAATCAATGTCTTCCTCTATCTCCTTTCCTTTTCACAAAAATTTTGTGCTCAGTTGAACCTTGGGCTCAATTGTCCTTACACTTATTACTTTTGTATTTGAAATAGAAACAATGGTAGAGATACTATGGCTTGCAGTAAAAACTAATACTATACTAACTAAATGAATACTTACATAAATAACTAAGGAACCCAAAATTGATTTGCTCAAAATTGAAGAAGTCAAAATTGGTGAAGTCAAAACTGAAGTACTCACTTTGGTAGATGAAGGAAGAATCTATAGCTCGGTGGATGAAGTGGAAGTCACTTTTGTCAATGATGTGCTAAGTTGAGTGGGAGTAAAGATTGATTGGAAATTTAATATATCCCTAGTCATCACAATCAAACTTGCTAACGCTTTTTCCATGCTTGATGTTGACACTACCCTACTTGGGGAGTGAGGAAGTGAGGCAATGACTACTACAACAATCTTGACTAGGTCAGTCTCCTCATCATCTTTCTTATCTTCCTTAATAGCCTCTTGCCCTTGATCCTCTTCATCTACTTCATCTTTCTCCTTGTCTTCTTCATCATCATCATTTTTGACATTGACTAGAAAATTACTTGGTTTATGTAACAAATAAATATTCTTCCAAGTATTTCTTACATTCCTAACAACATGTTCAATTTCCTTGATCAAAACTAGACAAGTATTAAACCTTAGAGTCAATTTTTCTTCAATTTTCTTTAATGACTCTTTTACCTCAAAATCTAATATGCTCAGTAATAGCTACCTCAAGGTTTTCCCATATATGTCCTTGACAATTTGGATAGCAAAATCCCATCTTGGCTTTATCTTTTCTAATAACTCATTAGGAACTTGAGAAGCAAGCTAATCTAGTGACTATTTCCACTTACCCATTTTATTCAACACTAGCTCTTCAACTTACTTCTGCTCCTTAGCTATCCTAGACTCATATTTCAATGGTTTAAAAATTTTTATTCCTACTCCTTCTTCCAATTGCTTTAATTTTTCTTGGAAGGTGGGTGGAGGTTTTCTAAATATGATATCTCCTCCTTCTTTGTCAGCTTTCTTTCTTGACCTCATGGTGAATACTATAGTAGATGGTTTTGCTGGCTTGGTGATGATCACCTTACCTTTCTTCTTTAAAGGTTCTTCCTTCTTAGACTCTTCCTCATCCTCACCTTTTCCCTTGGTGAACAAAATGGGTGAACTTGATTTTATTTTTGTAATCTTTCTTTTTCCTTTGTTGACCACCTAAGGGAGCTTTATTTTGAGTTCAATCCTAGCCTTTGCTTCATCATACATTCCAAAGTATGTAGCCTTAGGATCAACAAGTTCATTGATAAGAGCTTCAATGATATCCCTTGCTTCATCAATGTTGACCTCATAACCAAGAGGTTTTACCCACACAATTCTAGGCTTAACTACTTGACTATACACCTTATCACTATCCACCAGAAACATATATCATCTTTGTAGTTTTCAACTAGCTTCTTGGGAACTCTAAACCTATTGTTCATTTTCTCCTTAAATACATCAAAGTAGTTGTCCATGATATTGTTTTAGTTTTCACCCATCTCGGTAATATACTCATTGATTTGATAGAGCATAGACACATCTTTTCTCCATAGTACAGTGGCTTTAGAGGGAAAGAATTTATAATCATAAAAGAATAGAGAAGTCAATAATGAATTGAACTTACATGGGTTGTTCTTTGATGTTCTTATTCTTTCCATATTATTTCTAAATTGTCTCAACAATAGCTCGACAAGGTCATATGATCAATAATTCTTAACCATCTTGTAAGCTAAGTCCACAGCTTCACATGACATGCTATTTAGTCTGCTTGAGCTATATATCTTATGTGTAATGATATAAATACCAAACTTTAATTTTGAATTAGTGATACTATTGATTTTCATTCCTCTACCATTCCATTCAGTTAGGGTTTTCTTTTCTAGTTTTGCCTAGCCTAGGGTCTTTGTCATTTTTACTTTTGCTAGAATAGGGAGGCCAGTGATTTGATGAATCATTTTCTTAGTTATTAGAATTGGTTGTTCTAGCCATAGCTACCCATTATGCACCTGTCTAAGGATAAATCTAATCCATTTGATTTGAAATTCTCAGGGCATGTGAGGGATGTGTGTCAACCCTTTGGTTTCTAGATGTTGATGCTCTGGTTTCAGGACTCTATTCACACACAGCTAACCTAGGGCATCACCCACTTCTAGTGTAGCAATTTCTTAGATAACGCATTTGAAATGAGTGCGAATATCATTGATAAGAATTACCTTGGGAGGAATTTGGGATTGCACATCGCTTGGATCTAGGGTTTTAGAAACTCCATGAACCAACATGTCATATCCTCATTTAACCTCACTACTATTGGATGTTATTTTCACTTCGTAGGATTTGAGAGAATTCAAAAGAATTTCACTAGAAATTTTCTCAAATTTCTTTGATTGCACTAAAAATCACTCTTTGCAATAGCACTTGAAATTTTACATTAAGAAATGATTTTGATCCCATGCTTTTTGTGAAATTTTTCCATTAATGCTTAGTATAAAGGTAGATTGACTGACATCACATTGACAGACTGTCATCCACTACTTGGTATTGAACACTCAGTGAAGTCTTTGTGACTTGGTAACCATAGGTATCTTTATTACTCTGAGCTTTCTCGATATAGTCTATGACCTAACCTCACTCGATAGAGAAGTAACACAGTAATAACTGATACCAATCTCACTTAATAATCCCTTTGTATCTTGAATACAAATTTGCATCTTTATCATCTTTCAACTGGAATTGATTTGGATGTCATCTCTGATAGCCTAGTTCTAGTTCTCCCTTGAGAACTTAATTAAAAATGATGGAGTCACTCAATTCTTGAGTGACTTGATCATCATTTCTTGGACTTGTATCCTTAGTAGATTTAGACACATTATTGTCTCATCTATTTTCGAATGTTATTAGTTTTTGCCTTCTTCTCATCTTTAATTCAACCAGTATTCATGCAGTTCTTGGCAAGATGACCAAGTTTTGTACAAATAAAATATCTTTTAGTGGTATCTCTTTTCCTCATATGATTTTTAACACAATTCATACCAATGTGTCAAAATTCTCCACAGTAATGACATCTGCACCATGTGTTGTTGTCCCATCCAAATATTGCTTTCACAATTCGCTATACTAGATTCAATACCTTGGTTTTGCATTCTAATGACTTGTGTGCATGTTTCTTGCATTTTTCACATTTGCCTTCAAATCTTGGTTTCTCTTTGCATTCATTAGCCTTATGACCATGTTGATTGCAATTGTAGCATTTTCCATTGAATTTTTCTTTTCCATTACTCCAACACTTGTTTGATGTATGACCAATCTTACCATAGTGACTCCAAGTAGATCTTTGGTTCTTTTGAGCTCCTTGCTTGGGTGATTCTCCTTCTTCTATATCCAATTCCTACTTTCCCTTTTTTCCTATAGAGTTTTTTCTCATTCAATTGATTCATGTTTGCTTGAGATTTCATCATTCTTTCATTGGTTTGCTTCTTAGAGTTTTGATCATTCCTCAATCTTTCATTGATTTTTCTTTCATATTTTAGATCATTTCTCATTCTTTCATTGATTTGCCTTTTAGAATTTAGATCATTCCTCATTCTTTCATTTTCAAATCTTAGGCTCATGATTTCTTCATTTGCATTGGAGAGTTGATCAATAAAGTCTACTTGTTGAAGGGATTGGTTCTAAATTTTATTGTTTCTTCCATCTATGTCCTCTTTTATCTTGTTTCTCTGCTCCAAGACTTCACATAATCTTAGTGACTAAATTTATTGTTCTCCTCTTAGCTTTCTTACTTCTTCTTGTAGGGAATCATTCTTTTCTAGGAGTTTTTTGATTACTTCATTGGCTTCATTTGAATTTCTTGAGTGAAGGTCTTCAATTCTTTCTTCAATGTAGAGTTGATCATTCATTTGAGTTGCAAGTTCTTTTCTTCTTTTCAAGGATTGAGAGAGTTGGTCCTTTGCTAAATCCAACTTTTCATTGTTAATGGCTTTTTCAAGTCTGAATATCTCCATGGCCTTGATCTTTGCTCAAGCTATTAAACTTTCTTCTTGAGAACCAAAAAGCTCTGATACCAATTATTGGAAATATTCAAGATTGAACTAAGTTATTGAGAGGGGAGGGGTGAATGAGTAACTTCTAAAACTTCAAAAATTTTAACCATTCAGTTAGCATTTAATCCATCATATAAATTTTGATCTACTTGCATGCATAAGAAACTAAAATAATTCATAACACTGAGACACAAAGATTTGATGACCCAGAAACCTTCCAAATAGAATGTAAAACTAGGGTTGGGATGATACCCACAACTTTCATACTGCAGTATAAAGTTAGCTTGTTAAATCTTACATTGATCACTTCTAATGATCTACCCAGTTAGGAGCAATAAGGACTGCTAGGTCCACCTTGTGAAAGGATTTACAAACATACAATTAATTACACACTTGGTAAAGAGATTTACAAAAGACTATTAGGTTTACCTTGTGAAAGGATTTGACTAATCCACTTGTTAGGATGAAGCAGTAGTAGATCACTATTCTACAACTTAGTTTTTTGAATGAAATTCCTTTATGTACTGATCACCTTTTTATGATAGATATATCCTTGCTGCTGCTTATGCTATTATGGCCTTTATAATTCACTCCTTCTTTTTTTTGATGTATTTTGCATTCACATCTTCATATTTTTACACAAAATACATCCATACATTGGATATGATACAATTCATTACTTATATATCAATCCAACAATACAAATTACAAAGTCAGCCATCATATAAGTTACCACAAATGTTACAAAATTGGCCCATATAAAAACAGTCAGGTTCTAAAGACTGGCATGGTGAGGTTTTGATAAACGACATCCATTATCACTACTCAACATCGTTATGCACTCGGTAGACTTAGAAGCTCAGTCCATAATGATCACTTCTAAATAGTCCTTAACTCAGTCTGTACTAGTGACTTGGTAGACATTATGAAACTCGTCATATAATCTAAGTCTCTTGATTTACATTGTATGACTTGGTAAACATTCTCACCTTGAGCTTAGTATAAATTGAGTCTTTTGGTAAACATTGGGAAGATCAGTTAACACTGGACTCTCATCATGTTCACTGTAAACTTGGTGAACACTACACTGCTCAGTAACCACTAATAAACTCAACATCAACTTAAATGCACAATTTACATTGTTGGTCTTCACATTAATTGAATCTTCTTTCAACCACCAGATTTTTTCCAAAGGACTTGGTAGCAACTGTAAAACATGGGGACAACTAAAATACATGGAAAACATTGGGAACTTTACAATGAGCTTGGTAGTTATATACAATCTGAATAAGTGTGTGTTGCTAATGACAAACTTGACTGATATGTCAACATTCAGTTCGTCACAAGAGTGGATATACATACAATATTTTCTTACTACTGTAATTTGTACTTCCTCTGATCATACATCAAATCTCACATTACATAAGGCTTGCATATCTTTCAAGTTCTCTATACAATAGTTTGCACCACATACAACTTCTCATCTAGCAAATATATCACACACTTCTCTTCACAAAATAAGATCTTTACTTATGCCTTGCACATTCATAATTCACTACTTAGTCAGCTGTCATGCTTGACATAATATAAAATTAATTATGGATTAATATCCACATAGTCGGCTCATCATGACTTAGTAATTATTTTGTTACCAAAATAATTCCTAAATCCATACAATCCAATTCTCTGCTATGCTTTGTTCTACACTATTTAATACCCATACTAGTATTTCAATCATAAATCATGTCATATTGTTAGTACACATCTGCACACTAGAATACATCTGAATGACATTATCATAGAACTTTCCTCAATTGTTTATAAGCTAACTCTTAATGAGTCATCTACACACATCACATCTGCTCCCTCTATTGTTGTAAATTGTCTAACACTTAGACAATTTTCTAACTCTAAATGTATAAATGAAATGGTGAATACATGTTGCCATAAATTAAAACTCTCAAGATATCTATCTAACCATATTTTCAACATTTTTCCTTTTTATTTTCAAAATCCCTTCAAAGGTTAATTTTTATCTCGATGTAGGAATTAAAATTCTTGATTTTCTAATGGTGAGAAAAATGTTTAAAACTTTAAAAAATATATATATCTTAATGTAGATGTTTTCACTTCAATGATGTCTTCAAAATTTATAAAAAATATTCATAATTTTAGTTAGTTCAAATTTTTAAATAAAATTAGATAGCTTTTCTTCTATATTCTTGTAAGGATATCTTATTCTAGAGTGTCAAAATCAACGAAAACTAACAATATACTCCATCTTATAGTTGGGCTTATTTTGCAAGGAATGTGATGCTTTATAATGTAGGGGTGACCTATCTCACACTATAACTTATACAACACTCAATTTTAGTTAATTAGAGATCATAATTATTTAAGGAGTCAAATAAGGACTAAAAATTTCAAAATTTGGATACAAATATAGAACTTTATGTATAGATCAACATAAAATCTTAGTTCATACATCTTAAAACCCACATAATAAATGATATTTAAGTGAAATAAACAATTAAAGGAGAACACTCTAAAATTCATGAAATGGAGATTTAATTATATTAGATATATAAAATAATTTGTATCTTATAATTATTATTAATTAAATAAATATGGGAAGAAAATTATGCCGACATAACCATATTTAAGTGGTCCATTTAGAATTTTGATATTATTAAATAAAAAACATGATTCTTATCTTACATTTTGTACTTACAAAATGTAAGTGGATTCATCTCATGCATGGTAAAATTAAAACATGTTAAAATGAGGGATAATAAAGTCTACAATTGTAGTCCTCCCTTTCATAAGTGCATACAATTTGTAATACTAGAAAGTAAAATAGTGTAATAATGTATTCATTGGTATAGAATATTCAAGAATACTGAAAAAAATACAAATAAGTTCAAGAGCAAGTTGTAGTCCAATGAAGAATAAAAATAAAATTTGAAATAAACATATGATTATGGACACAAAAGCATAGGAGTTTCATTTCATTAACAAAAGATTATTTAATTATATTTATTACATTTATGACTATTGATGATGGTCTAATACATGTAAAATTTAAGTGCTTAAGGTTTAATAGAGGAGGTCACCTTACAACATGTTTTTTTGGATAAATTTTATGAAGAACATAAAAATTAAGGCAAGTTTTGTACTCCTTTAGGGAAGAAGAAAAATATAGTTTTTCAAAAAAGAATTGGATTGTATTTGAGATGGCTAGAACTAAATTTAAGGATGTTATTTATGTAATGTGTGCAAGACATTTTTCAAGAATCATTTTTTATAAGATTCAATCATATTACAAGTATCTAGAATCTATAGGTTGGAAAGGTTCTTGTAGTGATCCTCTTAAAATTTTATAAAAAAAAATGTTACATCAGAAGAGATTAGGAGAATATTGGAAAGTTTGAGAAAGTTTAAATGAGGATATATTCTTTGAATATCCAATGAAAAAAAAGATATATTTATAACATGAGACAAAATAGTATTGTAGAAGGCACTAATGTCCAAGCTAATGAAGAATAGAATGAGCAGATTTTTAAGTTGAAGTTAGAGGTTGAAGATTTTGTTGTTGATCTTTTAGATTAAAGAAAATCCATATAACACAAGGAAGAATTAAATGAATGAGAAAATAACCTTAAAAATAAATTAAGATACCAAAAAAGTATAAACTATATCTAAGACATCAGTGTAAATATTATATGTTGAGAGAAGAAAAATATTGGTGATGATATTTGAATAAATAACTATTATTTTTGTATAAGGTGGGATAAAGGTATATTTACAACCCATAAAAGATGATAAATATATGAGACATAAAAATCAAGTACTAGATAACATACATAACTATGTTAAAAAAAAAGAAATCATATCTAGACAAGTTTATAAGAATTTTAGTTAGTGGATTTAAGGGTCACTCATAATGTGGCTGCCACGATGTAACTATAATGATGTTATTTTAAAAAGAGGGAAAACAAAAGTGGCTTACACCACCTTAATTTTAAACAGAACAGTCTAAAGACAATACTTATGTAATTTTTGGTAATTTTAGAATAGCCAATTTTGGACTAATATACTTATCATTTAAAACTAATATTTTATTTTTTAGTGTTTTCTAGTACATAACTAAGTTTCTTTTGTTTATCTAGGTCATAGTTATGTAGACAAACTTAAATCTACAAGTTATCAAATTCTAATAAATGAAAAACATAAATTAGACAAATTTCAAATTTTATCTACAATATAAAGTTGAGAAATTTATATGCCATAAAATATTTTATATTAATGAATTCATTATCTTAATATTTTTATATGACTATAAGAATTCAAGATATTCTATACTCTATCCTACAAATCATTTTTTTATCGAAAATATTCTACACACTATGTTTTACAAGTCATTTCTTTATTTCATTATTTTAATCATCAACTAGATTTTTTAATGTAGATGCACAATTTTTACCATTTGACTAATTTATTTACATGTGGAATGAAGGACTATAATTCATTGTTGTAGACTATATGCATAGTTAGTGATAATCTAAATGATCCCAAATTTCTCCATGAAAGAAAATTTATTTAATATAACCTCATGTGGGCGTGATTGGTGTAAAGAGAATACCTCCCCACTAAATTCTCTTGGAGTCACACATGAAAGCCATAAAATAGAGAAAATACAAAAATGTAGAGAGGAATCAATGAAGCAATGATCAGATAATCTATATTCAACATGCTAGGAATAACGCCTACCTAGTTGCAGTCAGATAAGTCTTAATTACAATTAACAATATTATGAGCTTTTTCTTACAAAGAAAATCTTTTGATTTTTCTTGTATCTAAATTTATAATCTCTTTCCTAATCCAAGATCCCTACTTTTATAGCTAGTTAGACCACATGTCAACCTATTACTCAATTCATCACCAATTAAAAGTCCTTATCAAAAGGAGAAATTTGAAACCCATAAAATATAAAATTAACTTATGTAGGGACAATGATAGGTCCACATGTGTCCCAACAAGGGAATCTGAAGTTCTCAATAAGACAACATGTCATATCAAACTGCACTAAAACCAAATGTACATGTTACCTAAGCTTCCAAGGAATCAACATGCCTCAATTAAAGGTAAGGATAACTTTAGAAAATGATAAAATAATGTTTTGCATTGTTAGAACAAGGATCCAAAGTAGGTTGACATTAATGTGATGACTATAAAAAAAGAGAAACCACAAACAATAATGTCCATTCTCCAAAAATATAATAGGAAAAAAAGAAAGGAAATACTTTTGGGGATGCAAGATTTCCAAAATACCAAGATGCTCTTACATCATTATTTAATATTTCTAGTAAAATATTTGTTTAAAAAAAAAATGAGTTTAATTTTAAAGGCCTTAGAGGCTATGAAAGAAGGTTAAACCCTGACACATAGATCCTTGCATTGTGTGGCATTGAGACCACTGAATGTCATTTCCAAAAAGTTGCTATAATAGCCAATAGAATATATAATTGAAAAGATACAACCCTAAAAAGTTGGGATACTTAATAATTATAATTAGTAATTATTTTGATCTGACTATAAATTTAATAGATATGATAATTTTTTTAGTATAATTACATTAATCATTTCAACTATTCAATATTTAGAATATCATTTACCAAATATATTTATGCAAATATGAAACTGCAATATCTATTGTACATAAATTAGTACATACAAATTAAATAAATATCAAATTGTTTTATGCATTCTCATGTGCTATCAAAGTTGGTTTAATCTACATGTTACATGACTACATTTATTGCTTGAGGAAAGAGAAACAATGTGTGAAATTTATAGAGTTGAAACTTCAAGCAAATGGCAATAAAGATAGTCTAGTGGGTGAAAGATAGTCTTGTGGTAGGTGACAATTCTCCATATAAATCTATATGGGTGATGATTGGGATTGACATTGTTAAGGGAGATTAGGATTTATAGAAAGAGAATGGTGGCAAAATTATTTTTATATGCAAATAATTTCCTCTTTAAAAAAAATTGAAGCCCAATCATAATGCTCATGAGAAGCATAGTTATCCTATATGAATCAATTGTGACATCCATCTGCATTTTGCAATTCGAAAGAGAAATTTCCTCCTATAATTTCAAAGGCTTATGGTTGAAGATTTTGTGCTAAGAAATCCTGAATTAAGTAGACATATGATGTTTTGTGCAAACACATTCAAAGTTGTGGTCTAAAATGTTCATTGTTCAAGGTATGAATTTCAATATTCATAAAATTAAATATCCCTACATTGATTATAAAAATCTTGTCTAACTATGTAAAGGTATGTAATTGAAATGAATGTGTTGAGTCTTGAGAAATTATGAAGCAATTAGTTTTGTTTGTGAATGAATTAGATATGAAAAAGGGTTCAGCTAAATATATGGATAGGGATCAGTTGTTTCTTGTGTGCATTATATCATTTGACATTTTTATGAGTTTTTAGGAGTTCATTTGATGGTAAGTATTTTATTTCAATGGAGACAACATTAGATAAGTATTCCATTTTTGGTTTTCATGCATGGAGAGTGTAAATGCAAATGTTATCAATGAATAAAAACTTGTGGGGAATAGTGAGTTGCAAATAAAAACCAACTACATATGCAAATAAGTTGTTGGAATGCATTAATAGAGGTGATAAATCAAAAGCTATCATTGGTCTTGCTATTGCAGATTATAATCTTCATCACATAGATTTAGATAAATCTTCTAGCAGTATTTGGGTTAATTTAAACAAGCTATTTGGAGTAAAAGTTGTCAATGTAAAATTTTCCCTCAAACTCCAATTGTTTAGCTACAATATAGAGAATGGTATTACAATTTCAAATCATATAAGTAACCTAAGATCTCTCATGAGGAAATTTGTAGAGGTGAAGGCTCCTAATGATGATGATGATGCTAAGTCTATCTTGCTAAATAGCTTATCTTCTAAATATAGTAATGTTGATTTTACACTTTGCAATCTTTACAAGATATAATTTAAGCTCATTTAGTAGAAGAAAAGGGGACAAAAGGAGTTGTAGAAGAAGACCCCATAGACAAGCCATTGTACTCACAAAGTAGTAAAATATGGTAAAACAAAAATAATAGAGACAAAAAAATAAAAATTATTGTAAGAAAAAGGGGTACACAACATGGGTTTGCAGAACTAGAGCTAGTAATGTTCTTAAAGAAAAAGTGAAAGATCAATCTGATGAAGAGGGAAGGATTGCCAGCATTGAATATGTAGATACATCAGATGATGGAGAAATCATTAATATTTTTCCTATTAATCCAAATTTAATGTTTTGAGCGGGCCTTCATTTATGGAGGTTGGAGGCATTGAAGGATGGAGGAATTTCCATCATCTCAAGCAAGCCTCTTGCTTTGGGATGGTTCTTTACATGAGAAGCATTTTTTATAGTTTTGATTTTCTTCTTTATTTTTCTTTGTGATGCTCAAAAATGTAAAAAATGTACATTTTTTTATAAAGTTTTATTTTAGAGAAAGGTTTGGGACTTGATTTGTGCTCAATATATATTATTTTCAAGCAAGCTTCAAAGTATATGATCGTGAATTATACCCTTTCGTATTCAGTAGGTAATGATGTAGATCAGTCACATGTCTTAAGGATTATTGTCAAATAATTTAAGACTTTTTTTCAGGAATGAGAGGTTAGGAACACAAATAAGTTTCACATTTTTGAGGGTCACAAGACAACTTTATCAAGTTTTGAATGGTTTAGGGTATGCTACTTCAAAAGAACATTTCCTCAAAATATGTATTCAAATTATGTAACCAATATGTTTTCCTATGTTATCTTTAACAAGGGTCCAAAAGATGAATTTGATGTTTTTAGGATGAATGTATTAAGGTAGGAAATGTTAGCATAAATACATTAGCATAATTACATTGATCATTGTAACTATTCAATAGTTACAATATCATTTACCAGATGTATTTGTGTAGTTACAAAACTACAATATCTATTGTATAAAAACTAGTGCATACAAATCAAATAAATATCAAATGTTTCATCAAATTATTTTATGTGTTCTCAAATTGTAGGGTTGGTCAGTCTAATGGGTTAGTGATAAATATCTAGAAAATTTCAAAGTGGTAGAAATTTTCTTAAATATGGAAGGTCCATATGATTGTCTAGGAAATTTCAAGGTGGTTGTTCATGGCTCTATCATAAAATATATTGTAAGGAAAATGCTCACATTATATTACAGAATATATGTTTGAAATTTTTGACTCAATAATTTTGGAGATAATAAGAAGCCCTTTTTTCTCAAATATATTATTATTTCTCTATTCTTATTATGTGTTTGTTTTATTAAGGTGGGTACCCTTCATCAACTATTATCTTGTAAGGATAAGAACACAATTATTGATAATAAATTAAATATATTGAAAATGGTGAAATATTATCTTTCATATAGTTGAATGCAACATTTAAAAATATTCTAGAGGATTTGTCAAGTATTTCAAAATAAAAAAGAGAAATATCTTATGTCTTAAGTGGATAAGAGTTTGAAAAGAGGGAGGCTTATTAGAATAGGATTGGGATTCCAGCTTTGTCGAATCACATTGGAATAAGGATTTTTTAATATATGAATATGGTTCATTACACATTAATTCCTTGAAGTCAAATTAGAATCTATGCTATTAGGGCCCTATTCCTCATCTTTTCAATAGTGAGATGTTTAATAATGATTATACTCTAAATTGATAAATTAGCAAACCAAACTAACTTAAATGCCAATTTAGAGTATTGTTTGTTTACATTAATATAAGTTTAATTATATATTGTTCTATTAGAATAGATATAGAACTCAACAAGCTTTTGGAACTGAGTTCCTAATGATTTTACCTAAAGAAGTTTAAATATAAATTATTTCATGAGAGACTAAGGTTCTATAGAGGGTTATGGGTAAGTGAACTTGCAGTCCACCAAGGAAGATTCCCCATACTTTTTTGTATGAACACTTATAGATTTAAAATATTCTAGACCATGGAATAATATTTTTTCTATCCAAATTAGATATTTAAATTGTGTCTACTCATTGAAAGAGGAAAAAAATGTCTATCATCTATATATATTGTTATTTATCTTAGACTCCCTATTTTGGTTATTTTGGGTTTAGGGTGAAACTTAACAATTTTTTTATTTTGTCAATGTAGATATTTTCACTTTAATGATGTATTCCATATTTATAACAATTATTCATAATTTTACTTAGTTCTATTGTGTAAATAAAATTAGATATATTTTCTTCTATATTCTTGTAAAGCTTTTTTTATTTTAAAGTATAAGAATTAATAAAAATTGACAAGATTTTTATCTTATAGTCTGGATTCATTTGTGAGGAATATGGTGCTTTATAATGTACGAGTGACCTATCTCATGTTATATCTTATGACGCACTCAATTTTAGCCAATTAGATATCACAATTATTTCAGGAGTTAAATAAGAACTAAAAATTTCAAAATTTGTACACAAATTTAGAATTTAATGTCTAGATCAATAAAAAGGGTTATTTGATGCATCTTAAATTTTTTTATAAAATTAATTAAATAATTAAAGAACCTCTAAAATTAATGACATGAAGATTTGATTATATTAGATAAATTAAAAAGTTTATAGCTTATATTTATTATTAATTAAATAAACATGGAAAAATAATTAGGGTGATACACCCATATTTAAGTTTCCCTTGTCAAAATTTGATATTTTTAAATGAGAGAACAATTCTTATTTAAAATTTTGTATTTATTAAATGTAATTTGAGTCATCTCATGCATGCTAAAATTAAAATAAGTTTAATTGAGGGATAAGAAACTCTACAATCAAAGGTCCCTTTCTCAAGTGCATACCATTTATCATGGTACAAAGTAAAACAATGTTACAAATTAATTATTAGTATAGAATAATAAATAATAGCAAAGAAAACTACAAATAAGCTCAAGAGCAAGTAGTACTCAAATGAAAAACAAAATATTGACTCAAACATATGACTATGGACACAAAACCATAGGATTTTTGTTTTACTTAACAAAAACTTCTTTAATAATATTTAACATATTTATGAATATTCATTAATAATATTTAACATATTTATGAATATTCATGATGATTGGATAGATGTAAAATTTAAGTGCTCAAGGTCTAATAGAGGTGGCCAACTTACACCATACAAGTTGGATAAATTTTGTGAAGAAAATAGAAAGCAAATCCGATTTTTTACTTCTATAAGTAAGTAGAAAAATACACTTGTCAAAACACTAGAACTAATTTTAATGATTAGAGCTATCAGATTTCCACAATCCATAAGTGTTGTACTTTGTTTTATGGATTTGATTGTGTGAATAATTATAAGGACGTTATTTTATGTAATGTGTCTAATAATTTTTTTTTGAATCATTTTTTTCTATTTCTAAAAAGGTAGGAATAACATCCTATCATATTAAAAGTGACTAATATCTATGGGTTGGAAAGGATCCTCTAGCAACATTCTTAGAATGTTTGATAAAATATTCTATATTAGATGAGATTAGGAAAATATTGGAAAGTTTGAGAGAGGTTATACGAGGGTATATTCTTGAAATATTCAGTGGAGAGAAAGATATATTTAGAACATTTGATTAAATTGTGTTTTAGAAAGCACTAATGTCCAAGTTAGTAAAGAATAGAATGAGTATATTTTGAAGTTTAAATTAGAGGTTGAAGATTATCTTGTTGATTTTGTATATTAACAAAAATCTACGCAAGGCAAATAAAAATTAAATGAATAGGAAAATGACCTGAAAAATAACTCAAGATACCATAAAAGTATAAAGTATAGCAAGGCATCATTGTAAATATTATATATTTGATGAGAAATTAAAGGTGTTTTGACAAGAAAAATATTAGTGATGATATTTAAATACAAAAGATCCAATTTTTTTGTCTAAAGTGTGACAAAGATCTCTTAGAATCAATAAAAGATGACAAATATGTGAGACTTGCAAATGAAATACTAGATAAGATACACAAATATGTAAAAAAAATTGGAAATATCAAAATAAATTTTAAATATTAATTATCTATATATATATTGAGTATAGTATTTTGAAATACTTATTATCAATTAAATAGTTGTATGTATATATTTTTATTCATCTTAGACTCCATATTTTTCTTACTATTCCCCCCACAAATAATAGATAATGTAAAATATCAATATGTGTTTTATTTAATCTTAAGCATGTCTAGCACTACCATAGGTTGAAATTTAACAAATTTTCATCTTCTTAATGTCATTTTTTTCACTTAATGATGTATATAGATCTATACAAAATCTTAGTTAATGCATATTAAAACCGATGTAATAAACAAAATTCAAACAAATTAAATAATTAAAGGATAACCCATGTAATCAATGACATAGAGAATTAATTATATTAGATAAATAAAATAATTTGTCGATTATATTTATTATTAATTAAATTAACATGGAAAAATTAATGAGGGTGACACTCATATTTAAGTGGCCCCTATAGAAATTTTCTATTATTAAATATAAAAAATCCTTTATTTTAAATTTTGTATGAATTAAATGCATGTGGTGTCATCTTATGTGTGCTAATATTAAAACATGTAAAAATGTGCGATAAAGAAATTATAAAAATGTAGGTCCCTTTCACAAGTGCATACAAATTATAACGCTACAAAGTAAAACAATGTAATAAATTATTTATTAGTCTAGAATAATGGAAAACAGAAAATAAGACTATAAATAAGTTCACAAGAAAGGAGTACTCAAATGTAAAAAAATAAAATTTGAACCAAACATATGATCATGGACACAAAATCATAGGAGTTTAGTTTCACCTAACAAAAACATTCTTTAATTATATTTAATGCATTTTCTTAATATAGACAATCACATAGATGGAAAATTTAAGTGATCAAGGTCCAATAGAGGTGGTCACCTTACACCATAAAATTTGGACAAATCTTTTGAAGAAAGTAGAAAGAAAAGCCAATTTAGTATTCCTATTAGTAAGTAAAAAATGTAGTTGTTGAAAAACTAGAACCAATCTTAAGGATGCTATTTTATGTAGTGCCTTCAATACATTTTTTTGGAATCAATTTTTTATATTCCTAACAAGTTAGGAATAAGATCCAATCATATAATAAGTATCCAAAATCTATGTGTTGGAAAGATTCCTATATATATGTTCTTAGAATCTTTGATGAAAAATACTACATTAGAAGATATTAGGAAAATATTGGAAAGTTTAAGAAAGGTTAGATGAGGGTATATTCTTCAAATATTTAAAGAAGAGAAAGACATATTTATAACATGAGACTAAAAGTGTATTATAGAAGGCAATAATGTCCAAAGTTAGTGAAGAATAGAATGAGTATATTTTGAAGTTAGATGTTAAAGATGCTCTTGTTGATCTTGTAGATTACAAAAATCTATATAATGCAAGGAAGAATTGAATGAATAAAAAGATAACCTTAAAAACAATTGAACACACTATAAAAGTATAAATTATACCAAGACATCATTGTAAATATTATATATTTGAAGACAAAAAAAGGTCTTTTGAGAAGCAAAATTTGGTGATTTATTTAAATTAAAAATTAATTTAAAAAAAATCTAAAGTGGGACAAAGATCTCTTTAGAATAAATAAAAGATGAGAAATATATGAGACTTACAAATGTGGTAGTATATTATATAAAAAATAAAAATGTAAAGAATATTAATACATATGTAGACTATTTTATAAGAATTATAGTTAGTCAGTTTAAGAGTCACTCATATTGAGGCTACCACTATGTAGCTTTAACTATGTTTTTGATACAAAATGTAACAAAGAGGATGTTGACCCATTGAACAATTAGTGGCCACTAGACAAATAGTGATGGCACTTAGTGTCAGAAAAGAAGAAGAAAAAGAAAAAGGAATGATTGCACCACCTTAATTTTAAGAAGAACATAGAAAGACATTAATTAGATAATATGCGATACTTTTGGAATGACCACTCTTGAACTACTATACTAATCAAAATTAATATTTTATTTTTCATTGTTAGCTAGTATATAACCAGGTTTCATTTGTTCATCTAGGCCATAGTTATGTAGTCTAACTTAAATCTATAAGTAATCAACTAATTTTTTTAAGGATTGTGCCAATAGTTTTCCTTCTTGAAGCTATTCAAATTGAGAAGAACAACTCTAATTCAAAACTACATTCATAGTTAATAAGAAAAATCAAGTTTACTTCATTCTCATAGACTAACTATATATTTTACTATTTTAATTGTACAATAGTAAAAAAAAAAATTTAAATTGCGTCAATGTATCATATATTAAACCTTTAATTTAAAAGTTCTCACACAATAACATACACTTACTTGAACACTATTCAAATAAATTGTAAAAATTTATTAACTTTAAAACACGAGATACTTAATCAAGCATTCCATTCCCTTAATACATCTAAGAGATACCAAAAATTGAAATCACAACATTTTAAAACCCATTTTATATTAAAACAAGGATCATAATTTGACATTCTCCTACACATAAAATATAAACCCCTTTTAATCCTCAATAATTTTGCAAATTTTATTTTTCCTGGAAATCTAAAATTTATCGTAGTTTAATTAAGTTTTCGAAGTACCTAGCGGCACGAATACTATTTTATTTCCCTAGACTAGCAATTTCACTTATTCGAAAAATAGGGTTGTCATGTTTTGCACCATTCCTGAGTAGGCGGTGTAAAAAACACAACACTGCACAAACTAAGCATTCAATATATGTGTGCAAATCGCTCGATAGCATTAGGTTTATCTCGGTCTTCTCTATTTCTTCGAATTTCCTCTCTGAATTCCGAGTACAGGAAACGCCTGTAACGCCTCGGGTTGCTTTCATCCACAAGCTCCTCCGGCGCATATATTTCAGTTTCCACCGGAAGAACAGTTAAAAAGCCAACAGACATCCGATCTACCCACCCTTTACAAACAACGCGGTGCTCTGCGCTGTGGTATCTCCCATTACTCCACACCTGCAATCACATTCACCATATTACACCCTTATTCTTGTCTAATCTCAAGAAACAAACAATTGGATGAAGAGAGAAAAAATCACACCTTGAGGGAATCCCCCACATTGACAACAAATGAGGGAGAGAAAGGCTTCACATGAAACCACTCCCTCTCCCGAGACCGAATCTCAAGGCCTCCCTTATCATCTTGGTAGAGTATTGTAAGGCACCCGCTATCAGTTATGCTATCATAGCCACATCCCCTACATCTTTCTCGTACGATGAAAACCCATTTAGCTGCAAAACAAATCATAAACGAGTTCAAAAAGTAAGCCACATATGGGCTAATATATTAGGGAACGGCATATATTAGTGTTGGGGGGCTGAGCTTAAACATCATTCTAATACTAGAAGTGTTAACTGAGAAACAGACATGAATAATAACATACCAGAAAGTTGGATTCCCCTCCGGCCATATCCTTAAACACATTTGCTCCAGATACTCTGATTGCGCGGTATCAACAACATTAAATGTCTCAAAGTTTGGAGTTCGAATGTAACTCTCAAATGGATTAGAAGTTATCGCTCTATCTTTGGTCTCATTTGGCAATGCCAACAAAACTTGGCAAACATTATGAACCTTGTCAAGAAGCTCTTCTGAAATTCCATGGTTGATAAGACGGAAAACACCCCATTTAATGCAGGCCTCTCTTAATTTGGCGACCATAGGGCAATCTCCAAGGTGGCTCAGTTCTTGATCATCATCCAACTCTTGTGGAAGCTTGGTGAAGTCGATTACAGGAAGAACAATTTCAGAGACAATGGAATCCAGGGAGTAAGACATTATTATTTTATTGCTATTGCTGCGGTATCAGAACAGAATAAACACAAGAGTCTTATAATTCCATGTTCGAGCTTCTTGCTTTTAATACCGTTCCCCCAAGAAGGGTTATTAAAGCCTAGCTTGTGCATAGCGCTAAAAAGAACGGCCATATCTATTGTTGGAATCATCAGATGGGCTAAAGGAAAAAGGGCCTATAGAAGGGATGGAATTTATTCTATATCGCCAGATGGACGGCATAGTTTGTTTAAATTAATTGCTTTAACAATGCAAACCACAGAAGTTACATTGAACAATGGCGATTTAGTCTTTGGCTTATCAGCCGCATCGTTATATAATCGGTAATCTATCTTAGCTAGAGACACCTGTTTACACAGGTCTAACAACCTATTAAATCGTCAACGGTGTACCAATTCTATTCGGTGTTTAAAGATATGCGCCTATATGTTAGGATGGAGATTGAGGGCTACCCTTGAAGTTCATTTAGGACGATAAATAATTAGTTTATTTATTTAATCAATTTAGTTCATTCATAATGAATTTTTAAGTCGATAGGTTTTATAAAGTTATATTTTTTTGACAGAAAAGTTGTAAGATCATTTTCTTAATTTTTTTTTATGCGTAAGTTTTTCTTCTTTCTTTTTCAAATGGAAATTAGCAAAAAAACAATTTTGAAATAATAAGTTGCCTTTTTTTAATGTTTCTTTTATTTTACTTTTTTCATCTGATTGAAAATTAGAAACAAATCAAAACAAATAAAGATTTAAAGAAATGTATAATTTTAAAAATATTTAAATTAAAAAACAATTTTATTTTATTATTTTTTCAATTATTAATTTATCACATTCTTTCCTTCTGAGTCCACATGATGTTATATTATTAAAAATAATCAACGGCTCTAATAATCAGGCAAAAAATAATCAAGGACTCTAATAATTAGGGCAAACTAAGAGTCGGAGAAAAAACTGGATTGCTATTTTCAGTTGCCTTGGAAAGCGCTGAGGCGCCTAGAGCCATTTATTCTTATAGTATTTTGTTTTCACAGCTCACATATTTTTATAGGAGAATATGATTCAATGTAACAATTTTGTCAACATTTTAAAATTTAATATGCATTTAAGTTGTCTGTGGCATAAGTAGAGGAAGCGATTGCATAAATGTTGCAACATAAAACGAGAGAATTGGTGAAATAGGCAGTGACTATGAGGAAATGTCTAATAGGAATGAGGGATTCAGAGTTTTGTAAATGTGAATAAATTCTACCATGTAACAGTGTTTTGTTTTAGCATCTAAATATTTTTTGGTTTGCAATTTTAAAAGTTGAGGAGATAATTAGGTCTTCTAATAAAAATAGTTTATGTGAAGTTTTGACCAAATAAAAATGGAAAGAACAAATATATTGTCATCATTAAAAATATATTATTACTACTAAATGATTAGAACTATAACCTAATACTAATGTGTTGTATTAACAATATGTATTGTGAAATTTGTGTGAAGGAAAGAGATTTCATGGAATGCACATAATTATACTCAATGCAAATGACTAGGGTAAGATATTGTTTTAAAACATTGGAAAATGGTTTAAACCTTTAAAAAAAATGTAACCAATGTAAATTTATTATAAGATATTTAAAAATCAGATTCAGAAATTGTCAACTAAGAAAATTTTCTTTATGTACAAAAGTTGTAATCATTACAATTTATGTGACCACAGGTCTATGAAATTAATCATCTCGCCAATTCACAGATCAAAATTCATTAAAAACTATTTTTTTACATTTACAAATATTATTTAAAACTAATTAAGAAAAAAACAAATATAAATATGAAAATAATAATAAATAATATATTTTAAAAAAATGAAACATCATGTATGAATATATATTAAAATTATGTAAAAAATTAAATAATATGAATAAAAGTGTATAATAATAATTTAGTAAAAGAGTAATTGAGAATAAATATATTTTTATATTGACCCTTTATAGGTTTCTATATTTTTTTCAATTAGAAATATTTGTATTCTCAATCAAACAAATAGTTAATTTTAGAAAGATACACAAAGACAATTAGTTCATCTTAGAAAGATACACAAAGACAAATAATTTGACTTAGAAAGATCCATAAAGAATATATAAAAACTTCATATTTTTCTTATTGAAATTATTGATGTTTCTAAATTAGTGAAAAAATTCTTCTTATTCTAAAAATATAGCAACAAAATTATTATTTTTCAATATTGTAAAAATATTTTTCAGATATGTAAATAAAAATATAGTAACAAAATTATTATTTTATTTTTAACAAGTTAGAGAAAAGATTTTAAAAAACTCATAGAAAACTAAGATGGTTTTATATTTATTAATTGCCTCATGTTTCTATATATTTCGTTGCATGATGTTTCTTAGATTTAAAAGTATAAGATTGTGTGATTTTTTTAATATTTACATTCATGATAAATTTTTAATTTAATTAAAATTATATAAAATACTTCTTGCATTCTATATTAATAGTATTTTAAGAATTAAGCAACATGATTAACACATAAATGGGAAATAATTCATTACTAAGGCTTAATATGTGATGAAGAATGTTGAAGTTTTTATTATTATTCCTAGAATATATATATCTAATATAAGTCTATCATTAAAAATAGGATCATGAAATTTGTAGAAATACTAATTCATAACCCTATGTATAATTAAAGCCTTCCGATAATCAAATTCATAGATTAATGAAAGAGTTTAATCTTGTTGAAACCCAATCAAAATCTAACCTTAACTATAACCAAATTATGTTTTGACCATTATTACTAAGTGATTTACAACTCTCTCCCTATTTGAACCCTAACTTAATTTAAACTTGATTACAACCATATCCCTAACCCTAATCCTAATATTCATTCTATTGAAACCTTATCCATGTGTGTGTGTGTGTATATATATATATATATATATATATATATATATATATATATATATATATATATATATATATATATATATATGTATGTATATATATGTATATGTATGTGTATGTGTATGTGTATGTGTATGTGTATGTATATGTATATGTATATATATCGGTGTGTGTACATATATATATACATATGTATATATATGTATGTATATATATGTGCATATATATATATATGTATATATTTATGTATATACATATACATATATATATGTATGTATATGTATATACATAAATATATACATATACATACATATACATATATATATATATATATGTATATATACATATATACATATACGTACATGCGTATATACACACACACACACACACATATATACATATATACATATACATACACACACACACACACTCATGATTATAGGTATAATTATTATTATACTTTATCCTATAAACAATATTCATGTAAAGTTTTAAGTTATGGTTCATAAAGTTTCATTATTAATTGATAAAACTATCATTAAGATACTACCTTAATAATAATGATGCCATCATAAATCTATTGTGATATCCCATATCCTAAATAAGATTTAACAGTAATAAATTTAGAATATAAATGACATAATTAAATAAAGAAATGTTATTTTGTAAAGTATAGGAAAAATGAAGTTCATAAATAGATAGCTTTAAACCAGTAATCTAACTTTAAAAAATTATGGTTAGTGTCCCACACTCTCTAATATTATTTTGGTGTATAATATCATAATTCTTAGGATACTAAATTATAAGAATGAGGTGTAGTGAGACCTCTTTAATCCAATGATGGGTCATTCTAAGATGGGTAGGATTAGTGTGCATATTGTTTCCTTGAGGATTGAGGAAGATGGAAGCTAGTAGGCTTGAGGTCATTCCAAGATGTAATACCCCTCCTTTGCTATCATGGTAGACTTAGTTTTTAGAGTATATATGACTCCTCTATAGATGAGAAACAACCCTTATTTGATATTTCAAATTCAGTACTTTGATATGTTAAATAATTGATTATATTAGGTTGTAATACTTTCCTACTTGTAGTGTTGATACTTTAATTGATTTTAGTTAGTTAGTGAAATTACTTTTATGATGATGTCATATGATGTTTCTGAGAAAGACGTTTATTATGTTCTCATGATGATGAGATGTTCATGTGAGAATATGATATTATTTATATTTAGGATTTACTATTATACATAACGCCTACTTGCATGTGTATTGGGTGTGTGTTTGTTTTACATTTATGTTTAACATACCTAATATGGTCGACGGAGGGAATCATAGTCACCTGCTAGTCAAGATCTACATGATGTACCACTCTTGGTCATTGCCTATTTAGCTTAGATATATGTACAAATGTACATGTTGTAAATGTAATGCAAGCTATGTAACTGAGGAGGGGTGAATCAAGATCCACTTAAACTTCTTTCAACTAAACCACTTTGTTAAGTTGACTAATCTACATGCGTGCAAGAAACATAAAGAAGTAGCAACACCATAATATAATATTTGGTAACCCATAAGCCCTCCAAGTAGAAGGTAAAACTAGGGTGAGGATGACACCTGTAATGCTTCACTACTATAGTAATAAAGTTGTCTTGTTAAGGCTTACAAATGATCACTTATGATGATCTTACTTGGTTAAGAGAATTAAGGATTGTTAGGTTCACCTTGTGAAAGGATTTATAAAATATAGTTAAATATATAATCTGTTAGGAGTTTCTACAAATGACTATTAGGTCCACCCTATTAAAGGATTTGGGACTGATGTACCTATTAGGATGAATTAGTGGATTGATCTTTGATGTACAATTGTGATTGCTGATGAAGATCCTTCGAAGTAAATTGATCACATGACTATGATAGATGAGTCTCTTCCTTTCCTTGGAATGCTTGCATCCTTTAAACAATTTTCTCCTATATTCACTAATGTTCTTTAATTACAATTACGTGCTTCTCACACTCTTCATATTTGCATTAAAAAATTACATCATACTTATATCCATCCAAATAAATCCATCAAAGGTTGGCTACAACATAACTAATTCTAAAAGCTATTACCAAGTTGGCTTAGTGCTGTAACTGAAGTCCAATGGTTTACTCGAGCGATGTTGTAGATACTCAGGCAATGTTATTATCTTGCCTAACTCTAGTACTTGGATGATACTTAATGTTTGGTTCATGTTGATCACTCAATAGATGCTTATGACTTGGTTTGCACTATTGTGCCAACTTGATTATCACCTTGGATCAAAATTGGTTTGATAATTAGGTTCACATTGCATCTCAGTAGACACTATCAACTCAGTTGACACTATAGCTTGATGTGAATTGTCAACTCAATTGACATAGAAACTTGGTTAACACTGCTTGCTTCCTGTAAAGTTAACTTTGTTTGCACAATTCTTTTGTGAGCTCAGTTAACAATGCATACTAGTAGCTCAGTTACTACTATCTTTCCATAATGACTAAGTGTTTTGACACTAACTAACAATATATCTTGCAATGAGATTAACAATCTTCCCCTGTTGCATTAGTGACAAAAACACTTATCATACATAGGAATTGAAAACAAAATTTCTTGAGACAAACCCCCCCCCCCTTTGAGTATGCCCTTTTCTATAGCTCGGTTTACATCGAAGTCTCTGCAACTCAGTTTGAATTGAAAAACATTGTTTTTGCTTTTACAAATTTGTTTTTTCTTCTTCTTTTTTTTTTACATATCTTTCCTACTGTACATATTTTCCCCTTCATGTGTATAAGTATGTACATATACTTACTCTATATACTTTCCTCCTTTGTAAACCTTCTTTCCCCTTTGTACATCTTTCCCTATTTTTTTTGTTAGAAAATAAAAAAATTATTTACAAGGTTATGACAAGATGAGAAAGGAAATGATTACGTACCTTCAAAATTAAAGATAATGTCGTGTCCTAGTTATCTTGTAGCACCTTCAAGATGTGTAGATCAATCTGAAGCTCTACTAATAACTCATACATATGATCTACAACTGACAGATTTGTGTCTTTGACAAATGTCCTTGCATGATCCATTCTCTTATGCATAATGTCCATGTGGGGAAGTATCATGCCTTGTATAAAAATCATTTTTTCTCTTATTTTGGCCTCTTCCCTTAGTAGTTATGCCTGAATATCTATCAAAAATCTATTTTTTACAAAATGAATCAAACTAGAGCTAGGATTGAGTGCCAACTAATTTGCACTATCTTTTAAGTCTATGTCAACTTTGGCTAGTTTCTCTTTTATTTCCTTTGTAAAGTTAGTGGAATCACTTAACTTTGTAAATAAAGATACAAAATCATTTATAGCAATCTCTAATGAAGAAATTAAAGTAGATAGTTCTACTTGATCTATTGCTAGCTTTTGTGGTACATTTGCTAGCACTTTATTCACAAACTTCCTTTCAGCTTTCAGAAGGAGTGTATCCTACCCATCAGTGTCATCATTGAATTTATGTGCCATATCAATTAATTGATCAATGATAGGGACTTTATCATTTAAAACTATAGATAAAGCATCTACAAATATTTCTTTGATGTCTTCTAAGACTTTTCTCCTATCTCTTTCAGCTCTTAGCATTCATTACTTTTCTCTTTTCTTCCATAGGGCTCCCAAAATGTTCATTTCTTCAACTAAGTGGTTCCAATTTAAGATTACAAACTCCTCATCAAGTTCGATGCCATCAACTATGTTCCCTTTGCCCTTTCTCTTTGCTGCTAAAGAAGGAATGATAACTTTTCATTTGTCAACTAAGTTCTTTTGTTGTTGCTTAAATGAGACTCTGGGAGCTTGCTACTGCTCATTCGAGACTATGTTAAATTTAATAGATTTATGCTCAAATGATGCATTAGGTGCAGCATAGGGAAGTGATGCCATGACATTTGCTATAGTTTTCTTAGCATCAGAATCCTCAATTGGCTAAATCTTTGGAAAAGTTCCTTCTTTCTTGATGTCAAAAATGTTCTTCCATGTCTTTGTTGTGGATTGCACAACATCTTCTATATTATTTGACAAAATTCAAAAATTTTTAAATCTTGGAGTTTGTTTGGTTTCATTATTGGACATTTCCCCTCCAATTTCTTTATCAGAGAGATTAGGTATGATACTTCTTAGGGTATGCTCTCTAATATCCTTCTCTATTTTTTCTACATTATCCCAATGTTGTGAAACAACCCTCGGTAGAATTTTTGGAGCATTCCCTTTGTAAGAATTTGGCTTAGGCCAAAATTCACCCAAGAACTAAAGAACTCAACACAAGCACATAGTAGACCAAAATAGATAGAGTGTGATTAGAATGATGATATTCATTCAATAATTGGATACAGAGTTCACTAGGAGTGCCTGAATATAAAGGCCTCAGGAGAGCTTCTAGAATGCATAGAAGTCAGCATCATGATATGTCATACAACCAGGCACATGTCCACTAGAGATGGATTATCCTTCATTAAGAACGAGATTAAGTGTGATGATGTGAGGATAAGCCTACAATGGTGTAGCACGCAAATCAGTAGAGTAGACAACATGTGCTAAATGAGGAGTGTTGATAACTGTGTTGTCATCATGACAACTTAGTGAATGATGCATACTCCTATGTTGTAGACACCATGTGCTTAATTAGAGTTGTGTAACTCAATGAGAGTTCAAAAACTCCTAAGTGTCTCACTAAAATAATAATAAAATAATGCAAAATAATTAAATAATGCATTAACCTAAGTAAAACTTAAGTAAGTGTAATAAGTAAATACTTATTTACACCAACACCCCCCCTTAAGTGTAACTTAGGCGAATGCCCTTAAGCTTACAAAATCTAGGATGATATGCACGATGGGTCTCAACTACTTGGCCATATTAGGTACCCATGTACATAATGATATGCATCTTCCATAAAGTGGGGAAAGAGGGAAAACCTCATGGGAAAAACCCTCCCCAAAAAAGAGAGATAAATAAGGATGCATGAATGGATGGAGTAATCAAGACCCCCCCATTATGACATACATCTAGTATATACATAAGAGAATGATGAGAAGAGGAAGAGAGACAAGATGGGCTCCACCCACCCCCCCCGCAAAGAAGAATGCCGAACAGTGACTGCTCTGATGAAGAAGTTGATCCAGGACTGCAGAATGGTGTTCCTCCCCTTAGGAAGAAACAATACCAAAGGTACAAGTGAGACGCTTCCGTTGTGCGTGGAAAGAATCCCATAGATAAGTGATGTCTCTAAAACCTGCTCAACTCACTGAAGAACCTATCCCAAAGAACTATATGTCTCTGCAATTGATGAAAAACCCTGCTACAACTGCTGATCATAAGTATCCACAATCACTTCAACCTGTGACGATTGATCCTGTAGAGAATGAGCAAGAGAGTCGGATGGAACCCTCATGAAAACTGAAGAAGGTAATTCTTCATCAAGAAGAAGAGGCAAATAATCAATACTGTCCCCCAAATCTGTCATTGAACTTGTATCTGGAAGACTAGATGTACCCTGTTGTTTTGGACCTATCACTGTGGCGATGTATGCATGCAGACTAAACTGAAGAAGTGAACTCTCACTGCATCTGTCGAGAGAACTCCGCGTGTCTAAATCTTTTGAAGCACTATCGTTGGTGTCATTATCAGTATCCACACTATATGATCTGTGAAGAGGAGTAGAGGACAAGCTAGGTGAACTTCCCTCAAAATATACATCCTTCTCCACAAATATCTAATGTGTCTCAGGATCTAGAAGTCTATATGCCTTCACACCATCTTCATAACCAATAAAGGTACAAGGCCAAGATGACTGTGCCTTATGACCCCTATAAGATCTATTTTCCCATGCAGGACAACCGAAGACTCTAAAGTGTGTCACAATAGGTTTTCTGTCGCACCATGCCTCAAAAGGAGTTTTGCCATCTAAGGCTGGATGAGGAGAATGATTAAGAATGTGAATGGCACATGAGATTTCTTTGACTTCTAATGAAGGATAGAGAGACTTGACATGAATCATGCAACTTGCCATAGACTTAAGAGTTTAGATCCTCAATGCTGCAACATCTGTCTTATGCGGACTGGATGCTAAAGGAGTCTGAAGATCAATTCCCTCATGTCTACAAAAGTCCCTAAGTCTTCTATTCACATCCATCTTTCCATTGTCCATGAAGAGTACTTTGATGGCCTTTCTAGATTTCCGTTCTACATGAGCCTTGAAGTCTAGAAATGCGTCCAAAACTTCACCCTTACTATGTAGAAAGTAGACCCAAGTGAACCTTGAAAAGTCATCAACTAAGGTGAGTATGTAGTGACCCTGGCTAAATGCAAAAGGACCTGCTAATACCATGTGGACCATCTGAAGAACACATGTTGCTCTTGAAGACTTTCCTCCTTGTAACTTCCCCTTTGGATGCATATCCACTAAATCTGTTGAACATTCAACCTTAGAAAAGTTGATTTGAGGTAGACCTTTCACCATGTGGTATGTGCAAAGTTGCTGAAGATAGCGATAGTCAAGATAACCATACCACTCATGCCATAATTGCATGTTTGAATTGGATTGAGATAACAAGGCCTTTGAAGAAGACTTGGGCACAAAATGCAAGAATGAGTACAACCTCTTGTGATCATTCACTTTCCCCACTACAACCAAGGAATCACCTTTAAGACTGTGCACTTGAACTGAGTCAGGAAGGAACTCAACTCTATGTCCATCTCCAAAGTGAGTGACTTGGTAGATTGAAAGGAGATTCAAACTTAGGTTTGGAACATAGAGAACCTCTTAAAACTCTCCATTGTCCATTTCCATGTTTCTTTTTCCTTCAACTTCCATTTTGCTATCATTCCCCATGAAGATGTGTTGTACCTTTGAGTGATTCATTGAAGAAAAATCCTCCTTTGAAGAACCCATATGATATGAGGCACCAAAGTCAAATATCCATTCTTTCAAAGAGTTTGCATTAGCCATAGGTCCTTGCCCTTTTCCCTTTGAATCTGAAGAAGATCCCTTCTCCTTATAAGCATTAGGCAATGGAACATTATGTTTCTTCATGATGTTGGTTAACTCATCAATCTTTTTAAGATAACACTCATGCTCTTCATGACCCATTTTCTTGCAATAAGCACACTTCTTCTCCTTATTGTTGTCCTCCTTTTTGTTGGAATTCGAGGACTTACCTTGTTGATTGGATTGAGGTGTTGTCTTTTCTACATCCTTAGATTTACTCTTCCATTTCCTTTTACCCTTTCCTTTATTTGAAGACTGTCTAGCTGAATGTTGAGAACCCTCATTTGCCACCAATGCTTTGGACTGAGGTGATTTGAGAATCCCCATTATTTTCAACTTCTTTTCTTCATCATCCAACAGTTTAGCATATTAATCAAAAGTGACTTTCTTATAGGCAGACCCTAAGGTAGTCTTTGAGGTGTTAAAAGAAGATACAAAGGTGGAATATTCTGATGGCAGCTTGTTATGGATCAGATAGATCAGTTTGTCATCTTTTATAGAACTCCCACAATCAGTAAGCTTTGTCCTTAATTCGTTCACCTTGATGATGAAGTCCTATTTTGAGTCATACGACTTAGGATCTAAGGAAACAAGCTCATCTTCAATTTTGAACACATCCTCTTCAAACACTTTACCATAAAGGCTTTCAAGGGTATCCCAAGCTTTCTTGGATGTAGTACATTTTTTGATTTGATACATGATTTTATCATCTACCCCCAAACATATATAACCTAGGGCTTTCCTATCCATTGCTACCCAATTTGAAATTTTACTTGCTGATACATTACTACCGGCTAGTTTAGGAAGAGTACCATCTACATATTGTGAAACTCCATTATGCATTAAATGATACAACATTTTTATAGACCACATAGCATAGTTATGAGGAGTTAATTTAGGAAACTTAAAGTTTCCCATAATGCAAAAAATGAAAGAAAATTGCAGAAAAGAGAGAACACAACACCAAGAACACCCCCCCTTTTCACTAAATAAGGAAACCCCCCCCCCCAAAATAGATTCTTTGGGCACTTGATCAATAGTGCAATTACAATGGTCCACTTGCCAATTTTGGCCTTCGTGGACTTCTAATTTTGCTTGTTACAACCTCTATATGGAGTACAAATATGAAACTTTACAAAGTGTTACAATTCTGAAGCATTACTAAGCAAAGGAAGGCCCTATTGCTGAAAGTGACAATTTTTGTCCATACAACACTATAATATGATGCTAGATCTAGAAAGTAGACCAAAAAAATGCACTTTCAAAAAAAATAGAACCTATTTCCGACTCCAGATGTGCCCATACGGAGCATTTGAAGTTGCAAAATGCAGGATTATCCAGGTATAGTTGTCAAAAAATATAATTTATGAACAATCCATGCACCAAAACTAGAAAATAGCTGCACCACTAAAAAATTTAGAAAATTTTACCCAATTTCAAAAAAATTGCAACTGATTTGGAGTCTAGATGTGCGAGTTATTGCCTCTTGAAGTTAGACTGCAAAATTGAAAATCAATTTGGTGAGGGGTTGCACCAGCAAAAGACAGGGTTAAATTTGACGGTCATATGGCTGTTGTAGCAGTTATAATTCAGCTTGTGATGACATCCAGATGGGCATCAATTTTAGGCAAATGAAATAATGACGTCGGATGACCAGATGCTGACTAGACAGGACGTACTGCTAACTAGGACAAGGTATAGTCAATGCTGACTATGTCTGACTGATTGGGTCTATAGTGCTACATGGCACAGAGTAGGCACAGAGTTGGCAGATTAATCAACTCAGTGAACAAGACAGCGATGTGTGTTCGGTGCTTCCATGCGAGGGTTTTGTTGGAGAATGGAGTTTCGCTGTCGTATGTCTAAACAACGGTGCCGGAGTAGGTTTTAAAAATGATACCGATTTATCTTTTTATGATCCCACATTCGTGGGGTCTGAAGACTCCACGCTATGTAAATTGAACTGGCCAGACACTCATTGGAAATAGAATGCCCGCCGTTGAAGGGTTTGCGCTTGGTTAACAGAAAGTCGGCCGACGGTTTGCCGAACTGTAATGTGATCCCCTAGTTAGGTTTGTTTGCTTCATGCAAAATGTTGTTGACGTTCGCCAGATTTGTGGCGTGATCAGCCAAAATTATGAACCTGCAGATATTAATATAATACCCTGTAATAACATAAAATATATCTGCCACCAAATTTGCAGGCTGGGGGTTGATAGCTTAGTTCTCGCAAAAAATTTCTCTGACCACGAAAATAATTTTGAAAAATACTTGAAAAAAATGGCAAAGAAAAAAAATAAATTTCAGATCTAAAAATTCAATAATCAGATCAATTAAAAATGATCATACCCAAATTGCAAATCGGTGCCTTCAGGTGTCGGTTTGTAAAATTTTTTTGCCTCACGATCAACTTTCACCCAATATAGGCAAGTTTATAGTCAATCTTCACCAAATCAACACTCTGGACACAATGGAGAGGTCAGATCTGGTTCTAGATGCTCCCAATTTATGTGGATTCTCTGGATTTGAGTCGAGGTGCTGAAGTATGAATGGTCTCGAACAACTACATGATGAGAATCCTCCTCAGCTTTGATACCATGTAAGAATTTGGCTTAGGCCAGAATTCACCCAAGAACTAAAGAACTCAACACAAGCACACAGTAGACCAAAATAGATAGAGTATGATCAGAATGATGATATTCATTCAATAATTGGATACAAAGTACACTAGAAGTGCCTGAATATAAAGGCCCTAGGAGAGCTTCTGGAATACATAGAAGTTAGTATCATGATATGTCATACAACTAGGAACATGTCCACCAGATATGGATTATCCTCCATTAAGCACGAGATTAAGTGTGATGATGTGAGGATAAGCCTACAATGGCGTAGAATGCAAATCAGTGGAGTAGACAACATGTGCTAAATGAGGAGTGCTGATAATTGCTTTGTCATCATGACAACTCAGTGAATGATGCATACTCTTGTGTTGTAGACACCATGTGCATAATTAGGTTTGCGTAACTCAGTGAGAGTTCACAAACTCCTAAGTGTCTCACTAAAATAATAATAAAATAATGCAAAATAATTAAATAATGCATTAACCTAAGTAAAACTTAAGTAAGTGTAATAATTAAATACTTATTTACACCAACACCCTTTAAGCTCAAAAGGCTCATATTTCCATCTTGCCATGTTCACAACTAATGCATTCACAATCTATTTTTTCTCCTCTTTACTTTTGGATTCATACTTAAAGTATTTAAATCCTACCATACCCCTTATTTTCCTTATATTTTCTAGTTCTTGTTCAAAGGTATGTGATACCTTCTTCAAAGATATAAATGGGGTATTGTCTTCATCTTCATCTTCATCATACTCATCCTAAAGCTTTAGTTTCTTCCTCGATTTTCTTGGCTTAGAGGTAGTAATGACGGGAGTACATCTTGTAGATCTCCTAGGTGGAGGCTTGGATGGAGTCTTCACCTTCTTCTTAGGAGGTTATTCTTCTTCTTCTTCTTTTTCACTTTCCTCTTCCTCTTCTTCATTGTCTTCCTCTTCTACATCATCACCATTGCCTTCACTAAGATCAAGAGGAGACTCTAATTTGGGAAGTTTCTTTCCAATGCTCTCTAGCCTCTTCTTCCCTCTCTTTAGAATTTAAGGAGTCTAAATCTCAAGTGAGATTATTTTTGTAGCTTCACCATATGTTCCAAAATAAGTAGCCTTGGGGTCCATAGGCTCATTGATGAGTGCCCCAACAATGTCTTATGTATCATCAATATTCACCTCATATGCCAAAGGTTTTATCCATGAAATCATAGGTCTGACAACCTGTATGTGAACGCTATCATAGTCAAGTAGGAAGCATATATCTTGCTCATAATTTTGTAAAAATTTCATAAGGATCCTAAGCCTACTTTGCATCCTTTCTTTGAAATTGTCAAAGTAAACATCTATGATGCTTTCAAAGTTCTCACCCATCTCATTTATGAATTCATTTATCTAATACAAAATTAGGACATCTTTCTTCCAAACAACATTTACTATTGAAGGAAAGAATTTCTAAACATAAAACAACAAATATAATAAGAATGAATAGAACTTGCATGTCTTGTTCTTTGAGGCCCAAATGCTCTCCATGTTTTTGGTTAGCTGGGTGCATTGAAGCTCGACAAGGTCAAATGATAGATTCTTCTTGACAACCTTGTATGCCAAGTCTACTACCTCACATGGTATATTGTTTGCATGGCTTGAATTGTAGATTTTATGTGCAATGACATGGATGTCAAACTTTATTTCCATGTCTAACACATTGTTTAGCTTCATTCCTTTTGCATCCCATTTAGCTAGGGTTATCTTTATCTATTTTTCCCAACTTGTTGTTTTCATCGCCTTAGTTTCTCTATCATTGGATACCTTTTTATCCTATGAATTATCTTCTTTGTGATGGGATATGTAATACCTACCCCTAATTAACTTTTCTAATTGCATTGCTAGATTCTTTTAGGTTAGTTTTCTGACTATGTTTTATGATTATCAGTGCTTAGCTACAAGATTTGATTAGATGTTGTTTTATATTCAATTAATATATGTGTTGAGTTACTTTAGTACTAGTTATTTCATGTATGCATGATTATACTTTGATGATGATTGTGGGTGAACCCAGAATAGTGGGTTACACTTTTTTGGAGGAAGAAATTCCTCCAAAAAAACTTGCGGGCGAAAACTAATCTGAGAAGTTTTGATCAAAACTAATTTTAAAAGTTTTGATCAAAAATCTATACTTTCGATAGAAACTTACTTTCAATCAAAACTAACCAAATACCAAAGTTTTGATTGAAACTTTGGTCAAGTTTCGATCGAAACTTGGAACACGGGTTTCTATGCGAGTTTCAAAATTTTGATTGAAACTTGACCTAAGTTTCAATCGAAACCCTAATCCACTAGCATAAATAGGGGCATAGCCGGTTGTCTCCTCATTATTTCGATTGAAAGTTAGAGACAGACCTGCATCCACCTTATCGACCATTTGAAAAAGGTATGAAACATTTGTTTTTTCCCTTCTTCTATTGTTTTAGTTAAAATTTATATGTTTTTAGTATTTAAATATATGTTTTTTGGTATATTTTATTTATTTTTATATATGTTTCTTTGTATATTTTATTTTACTGTTCCTGCTTAAGTCTCTAATGTCATTGTGAATATCTAAATACACAAATAAGATATTTTTTAAAGATAATTTTTCATCCATATTAGATCAAAATATATAATATTATCTTTTAATTTAAAGTTTATTTAAATACATTGTAACTATTTTACCTAATCTAAACTCTAAAACTAGCCATAGTTCCATGACCTTTAAAAAATCTCTAACATTAATTCTAACTTCAACTATAAGCTTTACTCCAATTTTACATAATTGAAATGCTAACCCTAATTTTTTAAAACCCCAATATAATTATTTATCTAACCTAAGATGATGCTAAAATTAACTATATATCACCAATCCAAACCCTTACCATGTGATGTAAAACCTCAACTATAAAGCCTAATGTTGACTCTACCGAAACATAAAACTTAGGTATGTCATTTTAACCCAAACCCTATTCGTGACCAACCATGATGTAAACACTAACCTTAACCTCAAATAATATTTTCAAACCATATCTAAACCTCAACCCAACCAAATTCTAATTCTCTCCCTAACTAAGAGATAATATAAACACTAATCGTAACCCTATCCCTAATCAAAGTCATAACTCTAACCCTACATGGTGCATTATATGAATCCTAACACTGGCCTTTATTATAGCCTTAACCATAAACCATGACCTTAACTACAATCTTAATCATAACCAAAGTTACGCTAACAATAATTTCCTAAAAAAAGTATTTCTCTAATCTAAGAATAATTCTAAACCTAACTATATCGCTAATACAATTTAACCTAACCCAAACCTTAATCATGATGTTAAACTTGACCTTGATCCTAAAGCTTAATATTAGTAGTAACACTTACGCTAGCCATCCCCAAACCTAACTATATTTTTATTCCAACTTTTAACTCTAATTTACTAACCATGATTTAAACAAGGTCCACACCATTTAACCTCAATGTAGAACCCTAAACCTAAACTTTATCCTAGAGTGTGTGTGTCTGTGTGTGCGTGTATGTGTCATGATATGTATATTTGCACATATCATGTGCACGTGTGTGTATATATGCACATATATACACACACATGATATAGGTATATGTGCAAATATACATATCATGTACATATACGCATATATCTACATGTACATATATGCACATTTACACTTGACAAGTTTATGTGCACACATATGTCTAAAACCTTTGAACATTCAATCTAACTTAGATAGAAATATAACTTGCACACATGTAGTTCTCAAAAGGTCCTTCAGTTACAAACATTATATATAACAACATGCATGTTTTAAAATTTAGTTTTCTTTTAAGGTATATGTTCATTTATGTTTTAGGAATTTTATATATATGTAGACATGTACATGCATGTTTAATTTTATTAAAACAATTTAGATACACTTGTTTTTTAATTTTGTCAAATTGTAAATACATATGTTAATATAAATTTCAAGTTTATTAAATGTCATACATTTTAATTTAAATTTTTAGGTTTACACATTATATACGCACCGACATACATTAACATGGCTGATCAATAGCCTTCTATCCCCCCCAACCAGCCTGTCCCCCTCTAGTAGCCTATCCCCCCTGAGCAGCATCATGTCCCCTGTGATCAGCTACCTATCCCACCTCAGGAGCTCTATGATCGCACTAACTAGGAGATTCATAGACTTTAGGAATCCCTGACTAGTGCAACATGCTCTAGTGTTTATAGTGGTACATGCCAGAGTATCTTACGTAGCCTAACATTTATTCAAGATTAGATTCATGGCACTACCCCATATTTTGCACAAACTATACCAAATGTCCTTGATAGTAAGAGACGAGAGGTCTCCTCTAGTCTTTCACTCTAGGAGGTGCAGGGCTTGGTGCCCAAAGATGTCCTGAAGAGGGAATGTTTCCCTCATTATCTTTCACAAAAGTATGTGAAGGGGTATTCTCCCCTTAAGTGTACAGATCCACAGATGGCTGCATTGATATACCCACACTTCATTGCTTCCCATGGTCGTTATCCAAATAACGACCAAATTCCACTTTATTTTGCATGACAGCTTTATGCAGAGGTTTTCTTATGCAAGCTAGTGAACTACACATATTTACCAAGACATTTAGGACAGGGGCGTGGTAGACTGGCTGATAGGCAGCTAGGTCATCCCCCATTGACACATAAATCGATTGTCGAAGAGAGGGCACCTGCTATTTCCCCTATGTTAGGTCCATCAGCTGATGAGGCCATGCATAGTACTCAGTTATGTGGGGTCCCTCAGGGAGTTGGAGAGATTGCAACAGCTATAAGATCTATTTCGAGTGATGAGGTTGGTCAGTATTTTATGTCTTGTCGATGTTCCAGATCATCATCTTATGCTTCATCTTTAGGAGACTTGTACAGTGCAGTAGGTATCCCTTTAGTGGCTAGCTTAGAGGGTCTCACTGGAGTGTTGGCATGAGATACTATGATTGGTCTGGCTGAGGATCTATTAGATACATATAGATTTGTATCAGAGCATCTTGGCATACCGATATCAGATGTTCGAGGTCGTGTCCACGGTAGTACTAGGACACATCCTCAACCATATTCCTCTCATCGATCAGGTAGTAGTCATGGTGGTCATGATCCATCTACTGAACACTCTTTTTCTCCAGAGAGACATATACATACCACAGACCCTTCAGCCAGTGTTACAGTGCAGGCTCAGAATTCAAATGTGGGCCTTGATGATGTTGATTTGAGCTTGTCGACCACATGATGGATGGAGTTGTTGACATGTGATGATTCTACTTCTATGCCATCTCATATACATAGTCCACATGTGCCAATCACTAGTCATGGGACTTGTGTAGATGTAGAGATTGACCTTGATGCGACGCAGTGAAATCTGGATGCATTAGTGAACACGATCAATGCTACGCAGTCTGAGTATTATCAGATGCCACCATCTACACAGGTAATTTTTTTTTTTGTTCATGTTAAAATTTCAATCATTCAAAACTAATTTAATTTAGACATGTGCATGTGTGCACATGTATGTATATCATGCACTTAATTTGATGTGTTGCACATGCACATGTACAATGTAGGCCTTGAACATGCCTCTTTTTACTCCAGCTTTGATGCCAGATCATGAACATCGTCGAGACTCATTGGATGGTGTCAGTAGTGGACAAGTAATGTTTATTTATGTTTTGATTATGTGTACATGAATTTCAATATCACTTTCTCTTGATTAAATGTATGTATGTATTGATATCACTTTCTCTTGAATTTATATATAGGGGTCAACACATCCTAGTGAGCACCTTGATACTAGTTAGTCTTCAGACTACGTTGTGAGGAGGCGTGGCGATGATAGTCCTGCACCTGATGATCTATAGTTTTTTTAATCTAGATGATTTGTTGTAGACTTTCATCTAGAGAGACATTCATATATTAGATAGACACATTATATACACACATGATGCATGTTATATTTATATTTGATTTGATATACATGTATAGTTGGATCTACATGTCTACATGTGTGCATGCTATTTATATTTGATATTATCTTCTGATAGATCTCTAGATAGATACATGTTTTTATTATGTGTTCTTGAGATGATTGATACATGTTACATTATGTTATGGAATCTAATGTACATTATAGATCTAGATCTAGTATATTATAAATTATTTCTATCTAAGATATGTAAGTAATTTATTTAGATATGTACGTGCATGTTTTATATATATATATATATATATATATATATATATATATATAGTTAATGTAATTTAAATGTCTGGTAATATATCGCATGTATTAAATGTTCAAGTATCAGGTAATTGGTTGTACATAATTCCTAACTCAAGTAAATCTATAGAACTCATCCCTTTTATTTGTACACATATCCTAGAATTTTATCCCCTTAAGCCCAATGTTCTAAAATTCAATTCCAACTTAAAAAATGTACATGTTCAAAATTTAGTTTAAACAAATTCAAATTTGAACTTGAAAGCTCACATGTCAAGTAATTAGTTAAATTGAAAGTGTACATGTGTTCTAAAATTGAAAAGTTAAATGAAATAGAAAGTTCAATATAATAGAAAGTTAAATGAATTCAAGACATTGAGTTAAAAAATGAAAGAGTAAAAGTTTAATTTATAAAATTAGTTATTGGACACCAAATTTCAAATTGATCAAATAATTGTTCAACCAAATTTGAAATAGTTTGAACCAAATTTCAAATTGTTCTTGAGTTACATTTCAAATTTTAATCATAGTGAAATTTTAATTTGTACACATGTATCCTAGAATTTTATCCCCTTAAGCCCAATGTTCTAATTCAAGTCCAACTTAAAACATGTATATGTTCAAAATTTAGTTAAACAAATCACAATTTGAACTTGAAAGCTCACATGTCCTAAAATTGAAAGCTCACATGTCAGGTAATTAGTTAAATTTAAAGCTCACATGTCCTAAAATTGAAAGCACGTGTCCTAATTAGTTAAATTGAAAGCATACATGTGTCCTAAAATTGACAAGTTAAGTGAAATAGAAAGTTCAATATAATAGAAAGTTAAATGAATTCAAGACATTGAGAACTAAAAATGAAAGAGTAAAAGTTTAATTTAGAAAATTAGTTATTGGACACCAAATTTCAAATTAATCAAATAATTGTTCAACCAAATTTGATATAGTTTGAACCAAATTTCAAATTGTTCTTGAGTTACATTTCAAATTTTAATCATAGTGAAATTTTAATTTGTACACATGTATCCTAGAATTTTACTCCCTTAAGCCCAATGTTCTAATTCAAGTCCAACTTAAAACATGTACATGTTCAAAATTTAGTTTAAAAAATTGCAATTTGAACTTGAAAGCTCACATGTCCTAAAATTGAAAGCACATGTCCTAATTAGTTAAATTGAAAGCATACATGTGTCCTCAAATTGACAAGTTAAGTGAAATAGAAAGTTCAATATAATTAATTTTACAAACTCCTAATTTCATCCCCTTAAGACAAGTGGTGTTCAAATTTCTTTCCCTCAAGGTGCACATGTCAAGTAATTAGTGTACACACATACATATAAGTTCATAATTTCTATAATTAGTTACTTTATGACAATTTGAATTCAAGACATCGAGTTAAAAATGAAAGAGTAAAAGTTCAATTTAGAAAATTAGTTATTCCACCAAATTTCAAATTGATCAAACGATTGTTCAACCAAATTTCAAATAGTTTGAACCAAATTTCAAATTGTTCTTGACTTACATTTCAAATTAGGAGTTGTTTCTATCTCATATCAAGTGGATCAGCTCGTATAGAACAAGTATAAGTGATTCTAGTTATTTCATGATGTTAGTTAGATGAATTATTTTTATGTGGTTTCTATGGATACTTCTCCCATACTTGCATGTGTATGGTGTGCGTGTATGTTTTATTTATATTTGATGTTTTTGATGTGGTTGAGGAATGGAATTGTAGTCACCTGCTAGTCAAGATCTACATGATGCACCACTTTCAGCGATTTCCTATTTAGTTTAGAATATATGTGTTTCTACATGCATGGATTTTATGTAGGTTGTAGGTACTAAGTATTGACTTCCTTGAATTGCCACGATGAGAATACCCTATTACAATATTTCAATGGTATAAGTGGGGAGATAACTCTTAAGTTTGAATCCTAAACCTTGATCCAATTGTCCTAGAAAATAGGACAAGTATTTGAGTCGTTTACCCATTTGAATCTGTCTAGTGATGTGAATTCATGATTTTGACCTTGGAGTTTGACTTTGTTCTTTTTCTTAAGTTGAGTTGTCATATTTGGTTTTGTGCGTCTATTGTGATTTTCTATTATAATTAAATCAAATTAAATCATAATTTAATGATTTAATTTAATGGAAATTTTATAAAGAAAATTTAGTTTTTAATTATATTTAATTTATTGAGAAATTAACTAAATAAAGGAATTAAATTTGAAGATTTTATTAATGTTCTATTTTTGATGTATTTATATTAATTTAATTTATTGATAATTATTTAGGAGTTTTATTTTAAATAATAAATAATAAACTCTAAATAATGTTATTAATTAAGTTAATAAATATATTATTAAAAACATCTCATGAATAAATTAAATAAAATAAATAAATTTTTAGATAAAATTATGATTATATTTTAGCCATAATTATATTTATTTAATTTAATAATAATTATTTAGGAGTATTATTTTAAATAATAAACTATAAATAATATTATTAGTTGAATTTACAAATATATTATTAAAATGTCTCGTAATTAACTAGATTGAGAAAATATAATTTAATAAAGTTTTTTTTAATTAAATTACATAATACTTATGCATGAAAGTGAAATATAATAAATTAATCAAAGGGAGAAAGAAAATTAATTTAATAAAGATATTCTAAAATTTCTAAGAGTTGTGCATCAAAAGGTAAAAGGTAATGAAGTAATAAACAGTAATTGCTCAACGAGTTCCCCCTAATGATTACACAACCAGAGCCCCAAATTTAGGGGAGAGCTCTTTATTAGAAATCTAGAGCTCATTTTGCAATTACATAAGTTTTGGAGGAGTAATTTCAGAGAAGGAAGTTTTTCAAAAGGAAGGGGTTTTCTTACATGCTTCGTGTGTTTGCGTGTTTCCATATTTATATGTTAGCATCAAATCTAGGTAGGATCTTGTGGTTTAATTGTACTATGGATTTTCATTCTTTGAATTCTTGTCTTCTTCGTGTTTGGATAAATATGTTTTCAAAGTTTTAAAATGTAGTTGAAAAATCCTTGTATTGAAATCTTCTCTGCCTTGTTCTTAATATGTCTTTGAGCGAACTAATTTCATTGACCCTTGTTTGAGAAAATTAAATTTTTGTTATAGAATTGTTTGTGATTTAATCTGAAACCTTGTAATGGATTTATTGCTCTTTGTTTCAAAAACATCTGTGAATGTTTATACCTTTGAAATATTTGTCTGATTTATTAGAAAATGGGATGAAGGTTTGAAAATTTATCATTTTTGGAATGTTTCCATTTTTTGTAATATTCTATTTTTGGAAAGTTTCTATTTTTAGTAGGTTTCTACTTTTGGAAAGTTTCTATTTTTAGAGAGTTTTCATTTTTGGAAAGTTTCTATTTTTAGTAAGTTTCCATTTTGCAATGTTTTTACTTTTAGTGAGTTTCCATTTTTGGAATATTTCTATTCTTAGTATGTTTCTATTTTTGGAAAGTTTCTATTTTTAGTAGGTACCATTTTTGGAAGCTTTCCATTCTTAGCAGAATTCCTTTTTGGGAATTTTTTTTTCAAATATTTTATTAAAGACAACATACAAAATAGTTATAGAATAGCCAAAGCAATCAATATATGCCCATACATCAGTAACACATAAACAAGTAACAACTCCTAAGGGTCCCATGAAAATGAATCACATTTAATTGTAATTAACACTAAATTCAATATACAATAAATTTACATCAAAGAATAACTACAAGTACAAATTCTTTTTAATTGATATACAATTATATATGATGTGCTTGGCAATAAATAGAATGCACAATTCCACTGTACAGGTCACACAGTATGAAAGGCTGAAATAATATACATCATGAAATATTTACATCATGAAATAGGTTACATCATCTCATAAGATCTAAGAAATCAAATAAAATACACTTAGAGAATAACCATCCATCATAGAAATACAAGAGTAGATAAAAAAGAACATATGCACAAACACATCTAGCAATAGAATCCAATAGTCAGATCTCAATGGTATAAGAAAAAGCACTACCACTCAACATTGTGGAACTCAAAAAGGTGCACTCCCACCACCTTGAGGAGATAAACTCAAGTCCCAAACAAGATAACAAAATTAAAAGTCCAAACCAACATCTAGGTTCAAGGAATCACCTGAAAGAAGACCATCTCAGGGGTACCAAGACACAAGTATCAACTAATCTCAGAGGCAACACAAACACATAGGAAATCTACTATGTAACTGGGAAAATGTCATTATATATAATTATATATTATGTAAATGGAATTTTTACATGTAGTTATTCTTTGATGTGGATTTATTATATATTTGATTTAGTGTTAATTAAAATTAAATGTGATTAATCATCATGGGACCCTTAAAACTTGTAAATTTTTTATGTGTTGTTGATGTATGGGTGTATGTTAATTGGCTCCGCTATTCTATAACTGTTGTGTATGTTATCTTTATATAAAAAAATGTTTGTCAAACTTAGTAAAACTTTAGGTTAACTTCTTTTGGGTAACATAGCAGGGCATTATATGATAGGTCTATTCTATTCATAATGACATATCTTGAACTTATCCTAGTATAAGAATAATCCATTTGACTCAGAAGTTCCTTTGCATGTGGATGATGTGGGTCAAACCCTTGACATCCAAATGTTTGTGTTCTAGTTTTAGCACTTCATTATCATATAATGCACCATATGCCTAATCTAGCTCAAGATTCCCTAGTTCATGAATAGAGAAATTATAAAATAACCCGATGTCATGAATGAGAAGTACCTTTGGAGGGATTGATAAGTGAGCTCCTTGAGGATCCTTCTCCTGGCAATTGCTGCATAAAGCTAGAATTCTAAAAGAATGCAATCAAAACCTTTTACCAACATTTATGAACCCTTCTTGACCTTTGAACTAGAAAATGCTACCATACTACTTGGTTGATGAAGGATTTGAATCTGTTGTTTTTTCCTAAGAATTTCCTCCAAAAAACTTGTGTCTAATCACTTTGGGGGCTTGAGGAATGTTGCACTCTCTAGAAAATTCTAAATTTGTAGTGAAAATGAAACTATAATTTCTCTTTTTAATCAAATTTTTTATTTAGGTGTTCATTAAATGCTCCATACCTAGGTAGGTAGAAGAAGTTCACTTTTGTCTTCAACCATTGAATGCTAAGCTATCACTAACTAACAATGCTTGACTATGTCAGTGACTTGATTAAGTTTACTAATGCTAGGCTAGTTCTAAGGTGTGAACCAATTAGAGCTAATAGCTTTTTCTAGTCTAAATATTTACTTTTGTCCAAGTGTATCTAAGATGCTAATTTGGACTTTCATGCTTGGATGACTGGAACTAATGAATGATATGGGTTTTGTCATAGCTCTAGTGGTTTTCTTGCCTATTCAAGCAGAGATAATTGAATCACCTAATCCATTGTCTTGGGTGTCAATAGCCTCACTTCTTTTGTTTGAATTATTTGGAGATTTCCTCACCCATTTTTTCTTTATTTGAGTCTTGATATTGTCAGCTTTTAATTTATTTTCATCTTCAACTTTTCTTTTATTCATCTAGTTCTTTGCTAGATGACTAGGTTCTTTTCATACATAATGTCTATTGGTAGGATTTGTATTTCTGAGGTGATTCTTCATAGAATTAACTCCTATATATCCAAATTCTCCACATTAAGAACATTTGCACCAAGTGTTGTAGTTCCAACCAAATATTTCTTTAGCAAGTTGTTCAGTAGGATTCTAATTCTCGGTTCTACACTCTAAAGATTTATGATCTTGTTTGTTACATGTAAAAAAAAATTCTTCAAACTTGGTTTTCTTTGTGCATTCACTTATCCTGTGTCCATGTTTGTTACAACTGTAATATTTTCTATTAAATTTTGACTTTCTATTGCTTAAACATTTGTTTAAAGTATGCCCTAATTTTTCCACAATGACTACATGTGGGCCTTTTATTGTTTTGAGCTCCTTGTTGTGATGACTCTCATTTTTCAATGTAGCTCAATCCTTCTTTCCCTTTATTTCTTTTCTAAGATAGTTTAAGCTAACTAATATATGATTTCTTGTGATCTCATTATTCTTTCATTGGTTTCTCTTTCTGCACTAAGATCTTTCTTGAGTCTTTCATTTTTTGTCCTTAAATTTCTGACTTATTGATTTGCATCATTCAACTGATTTTCCATATCTACCTAATGTAGTGAAAGCTAGTGGATTTCATTGTCCTTTTCTTGTATCTTGGTATTGAGTAGTCTTTTTTCTTCTTCTATCGTATTTTTGTCATTTTAGCTTGGTTCTTTTTTTCTATGACTTCACATATCCTAAATGAATTAATCTTATATTCTCTTTTCAATTTTATAACTTGTTCTTGAAGAATAAGGTTCCTTCCAAGTAAATCTTCTATAGCTACATCTACTTCATCTAAACTTATCTCTTTGCAAATATCTTCAAATCTTTCTTCTATATAGAGATTGTCATTCATCTTTTTTGCTAATTATTTTCTTCTTTTTAGAGATTGAGAGAGTTGCTCCTTCAATTTTTTGATTTATTCCATGGCCACATGTAGATCAAAATTTTAATTCTTAATGGCTTTCTCTAGCTTCTTTACTTCCATCATCTCTGATCTTTGCTATGAAGCTACCAAACATTCTAATATGAGAACCTTGCTCTGATACCAATTGTTGGAAATGTAATGCAAGCTAGGTAACTAAGAGGGGGAGGGGGTGAATCAAGAACCACTTAAAATTATTTCAACTAAACAACTTTGTTAAGTGACTAATCTACTTGCATGCAAGAAACATAAAGTTGTAAATTAACAACACCACAACACAATATATGGCAACTCAGAAACTCTCCAAGTAGAAGGTAAAACTGAGGTGATGATGAGACCTACAATGCTTCACTACTACAGTAATAAAGTTGGTCTCTTAAGGCTTACAAATGATCACTTCTAATGATCTTACTCAGTTAAGAGAAATAAGGATTGTTATGTCCACCTTGTGAAAAGATTTATATAGTGCAAATAAGTATGTACTCTGTTAGTAGTTTATGCAAAGGACTATTAGGTCCACTTGGTTAAAGGATTTGCAACTAATGCACCTATTAGGATGAATCAAAGTGTTGATCGCTGTTGTACAATTGTGATTGCTAATGAAGATCCTTTGAAGCAAACTAATTACTTGACTCTAATAGATGAGTCTCTTCCTTTCCTTGGAATGCTTGTAGGCTTTAAAAAATTTGCTCCACCATATTGGCTAATGTTCTTTAATTACAATTACTTTCTTCTCACACTCTCCATATTTGGATAAATAAAATACTTCATACTTATATCCATCCAAATAATTCCATCAAAGGTCGGCTACAACATAACTAATTCCAAAAGAAATTACCAAGTTGGCTCAGTGTTGTAACTTGATCCAATGGCTTACTTAGGGGATGCTGAAGATACTTGGGAAACATTGTCACCTTGGCTAACTTTGGCAGTCAACTAATATTGCATGCTCAGTTCATGTTGATCACTCGATAGATACTTCTAACTAGGTTCACACTATTCTACAAGCTTGACTATCATCTTGGAACATAATTTCTTCTTCTAATTTGGTTCACATTGGATCTTGGTAGACATTGTCAACTCGGTTGATACTACAACTTGGTGTGAACTGTCAACACGGCTGACACATCTTACTTCCTCCATAGTTAACTTTGTTTGCATGGTTCCTTTGTGAGTTTGGTTAACGCTGCATAATAGTAACTCAGTTACTACTGTATTTCCATTATGAGTAAGTGTTTTGACACCAATTGACAATATATCTTGGAATGAGATTAATAGTAGATGCTAGTCTTTTATAAATATTAACAAGTACCGAGCATCAACTTCTCTAAATTTCTAGGATAAGCATGCCCTATCACAATAACTCAATCGTAAGAATTAGGAGATAGTTAAATCAAGTCCAATCCTAGCCATATTCTAATTATTTATCTTGGGAAGGAGGACATGTTTCAGAATTTTTACCATTTTTAAACCTTTGAGTTTATCTTGCATGTTTTGTTTGATTTGAGCTTTTGGTCAGTTTTGGTAATGTTCCTTTTATATGAATTTGGATTTGCAATTTATTTGGTAAATTATTTAATTAAAATATTTGGGTTGATCATATAATATTGAGAATTATTTAATATTATTTAATTAAAAAAATATATAAAAAATATTTATTTAATTAAAAACTAATTAAATGCATGCTTTAATATAAAAGATATAATTTAGGATTCTAATTTACAAAATTGGTTAAAAATACATTAAAATATGATGATATTTAATTGTTTAGAGATTAGTTAAATATGTTCTTTATTTAAAAATATTTAATTTAATTAAAAAATCTAATTTAAAAAGTTGACTTTTAAAAAAAGATTATTAAAAGGTTAAAGATTTAAAAAATTTATATTATAATTCTGTAATTAATAATTAAATTTGATTTGAATTTAAATAATAAGATTTAATTACTATTATTAACTTAAATAATAAATTGTGCTTTGCCTAGTATTTGTACTAATTCATGAAGTAAATGAAAACAAAAGGAATATTTTAATTAATAAATTATTTAACTGTACATGAAAGTATTAAATAATTTAATGTAATTATTATTTAAGACAGCTAGTGGCATTTACTAATTAGGGATTACAAACCCTAGTTAGGGTTATGATTCTTTATTAGAGGGTTTGTAGTTCATTTGAAAGAGGCACGAGTTTTGGAGAGCAAAATTTGGAATTGGAGCAAAAGAATTGTTGAAAGTTTTGGATCGTTTTGATATGCATGCAGTCATAGATTGTCTTATATTTTACTTGTCATTTAGAGGAATAGTTTGAAGACTAATTGTAGAATTTTATAAAAAGATCTGACTACTTTGTGTCTTCTTGGATGCTTGCATAATGCTTATTAGTTTATTATATTGATTTTTGGATATATAATTATGATGTAGACTCAAAATGGAAAAAATATTCATCAACAAAACCTTACTAAGGAAAATTGTAGAAAAATCTAGAAAATTATTATGACTCTATTATTTAAAAACCCTTTCTAATATAGAGAAAATTCAATTAAAGAAAAGTGGAAGAAAACAACAAATTGATCAACTAGGGTTTCAATTTTTAATTTTTCATTAGAACCATATGATTATCATGATTTTTTTAAATAAAGATAAATATTCTTCCTATATCTAAAATAATTTGGTTGCAAATTTTTTTTGAAAAAAAAAAGATTTTAATCGAAAGGAAAGCATGTGGTAACTAATGCATGTGAAAAAAACATATTAAAGATAGAAAACTAAGTATATTATTCTTGCATCATTTGAGATATACGAGGCATGTGAAAATACTAATTATACTAGTTATATGTTTATTTTTATTTTATAAAATTATATTATATTTTTTAAATTTATTTTTTTATGATTAAATATTGATTTCAAAAATTTAAAAATAAAATAAAATGCATATTATTTATTTATCTTAAAATTCAATAAATAAATACTACTTATTTTCATATAAGTGGATATTTAATATCAATAAACTCTTAGTGAGATATAAGTTCTTATATATGTATTAATGTAGGTGGAGTTAAAAATTAATAAATATATAATTGTGATTTACTTATAGTTTAAGAGGAGTTATAGTAGAGTTCACTATGTAATCATCTACTTATGATTATTTAATATTATGAGAGAAATTGTAAATAACTTTATTAAAATTATAGTTTCAAGTTTGAGTTATCTCTAGTTGCATTATGAATGGAAGGAGAAATAAATATTAATGTTAGAAATAAATAGAAGTCAAACTCATATTTTTGAAATGAAATTGATATTAATATTTAATCTAATAATATACTTTTATGTTTTTGATGTATTATAAACGTAGCCATGGAAAAGGGGATTTGATCCTAGGTTACAATGGGTTGAAGGGTAGTCGGTAGTCACTCAATAGTAGTTCATCCTATTCCTTTTCTAACAATAATAATAAAAAAAAAAACCCATCTTCACAAGAAAGATTATAATCCTACCTAATAATAATACTAGCATAATCAAACATAATATTTAATTGACTAAAGTAGAAAACATTGTAGTAGCTTATGGTGCATGTGTTGCTATACTTTTAATAGTGTTTCATATTATACATTTTAGCCCCACTTGGTACAAATTTTATAAAATACCAAAGAATATCAAAAACTTCAAAATAAAAGCATAGGGGCTATCTCCGCTCTTTGTCTCTTGGGTCATTCTTTGCAACCTTATCTTCCTCCACATGTTTGTCTACCATGGTTTAAAACCATTTCTCCACCAAGAAGCTATAGAAAGAGTAAGTGGAATCACTTTATTTTCCTATGCCCGTCTCCCCTTTTTCTCATTATTGACACACACAAGATATAGAGTTGTTGTGGCTGAATGCATCACCTTAGTTGTCTACTCAACATGGGTCTCAAATTTCCCATGTAAGGTATCCTTGTTATCCATAAGCTCATGTAGGGGCCTCTCTACCCTATCCATCTATTTTTTAATTTTATCTTTCTCATGGGGGAATCCCTCCACATTCTACCCACCCCTCTCTACATTCCTCATAGGGGAAGTGATATCACCACCCAAACTCTTGTATGAGGAATGCTTACCTTCAAGGTTATCATAAATATGGGATGGGCTAGGGTTATCCTTACTCTCAAAGCTAGTGTGCATCAATTTCAGTTTCCTCTTCCTAGTAGGTTTAGTCTCTATCTCCATGGATTTAGAGATCATATCCTATTTGGGCGGGGTTCTAAAATTTTCCATTTTAAATCTCTTGCTTAATCTCCTAGTGGCTTTGTTACTTCTAACAATAACAATATCTGAGTCAATAACACTAGTATCCTTCCTAGTTCTAGGTGCATTTTGACATATTTTTTAAGGCTAGCATAGGGGTAAGTTTTATTAGACACCTAAGGGGTAGAAAAGGATAAGGAGTTGACAATCAGGGATGGATTAAGGGCTTAGTGGAATTTGAAGAGCTTTAACATTTAAGCATAGTAAAAAATGTAAAATGGTCTCCCTTATTCCCTCTTCTTTTGGACATTAAAAATACTATCTCCCACAAAATGTAGAATGAGATACAGGAAGGAGATTAATTCATGGCCTCTAAAATGCTTTAAAATGGAAAAGTGATAATATTAAAGCACCTAAAAGAAACCCTCAAGCGTGATGTAGCACATGATAGCATAGAAAACAACATCTCAGGGCTTAAGAATATCCTCTCAAGAAAAGCCACCACAAATATGCACTGGTTCCGCTTTAGAGTGGAAGAATTTTGCATGCTCACCTCATCTAAAGCTCTAGGTTTCTTATGCCAACTCTTGCCCTCAAGAGTTAGGCCACTCACATCCTTAATGAGTTGATCAATGATCTCAAAATAAATCACTTTAATAGTCACCCTTTTGTTAGGCCAGGAGTCCACAAATTGTATGGATGCATGCATGTCAAACCCTTCAATACACTCCATGATATAGTCCTCAATATCATTCAACTTAATGTGATTATATCTATCACTCATGGATCCTTCCATAAGCTCAATCACAAAATCCTCACTATCTACTAACATACCCCTTTTGCAGGTACAAGCTTGAATAAGGGATATTTTTGAGACTTTTCCATTGTGAATGGTCTTATTTTTTTAATCAATCATCATATTATGATCAAAAGGACTCATATTTTCCAAGCACTACCTTTTCTTTGCATGTACGAAGGGTATCTTCTCCCTCACGCTCAAGGAATGCCAAATGTGCAACCATTATGATGTAGTAAAAGGTTGCAGTTATGATCTTTTAGTGTGCTTGTGCTTCGTAACTACTTTCCTGTAACAGGATCCTTGTGGATCATTATTTTTCCTTCATCATAAATACTTCTAGTGAGCATTCCATAAAGGATAATAATATTAAAACACTCCCTTTCATTAATATCATTACAGTATTTGAACCATAATGAATCTTGACCTCCTAGTGCAATGAAGACTTCTCACCTGTTATAACACTTCGTATGACACTAATATGTTGTCTTTTACTCTCCATGTAAAATTGGGTGGATAGTTGGATTTGGCTAACATCATCTCAGTTTTGCATCACAATAAAATTATGTCCTATCTTTGCTAAGTCATCAACCAAACTGTTGCCTTCCCAAAAGACATGGTCTACCATAACCTCTTGAACTCTACTCATCAAGGTATAAATTCATTGGATGATCTATTTAGGCTTCCAATTTCTATTTCCATAACCTTTTGTAGCTTTAATAATTAAAATAGATTCCCCTCTAATAGCTAACCTCTCTATTCTTACTATCGCTATCTTCATGCCCTAGAGAAGAACAAAGTCTTTCACTTCATTATTTGATCCCCTTCCATAGCTTCCTACATAGGCAACAAGAAGATTTATCATTTCATCATGGTTAACCCTACTAGTCATGGCCATTTCCTTAATGGTTGAACCATCAAAGTTTAGGTCCATCCATGAAGTGGGGAGTTTGGGTGGGGGGGAGTAGGGGGGTTGCCACACCATGTTGCATCTGGAAATGGTATTGGAAATGTCAAAATTTTCCATCCTCTAGCTAACGTCCCATGTGTTGGCCCATTTAGTAGCATAGTCAATTGAGGGGTTTAGTGAGATTTCTAATGTCATATATCACTACATTCTTGGGTAAAAGCACAAACCTATGTCATCATTTTGTAAAGGAAAAGGCTAGAAAAAGTATAGTTGTTCACCTTCAATGACATAAAAATGGTATTATTATATAGAATTCAAAAATTAAGTAAAATGATGAAATGTGTAGAAATGGATGAAGTTTAGGATTATAATTTTTAATAGTTATTTAGAATAAGAATTGATATATTTTCCTACTTTTTATTCATGATTTTTTAGTTGTTAAAAAATGCAAAAAATTAGGGGTTTAGTTCCCACCACAAAACTATATGGAAATAAACTTATTTCCATTTGGGCTTAGACTATGTTATACATAACATATATATCTAGAACAATCAAATATAAAAATTGACTTTAGACCTCTATTTTCTCTTTTATAATGATTCAAATTTCAACTCACTTGAAATTGATATTTTTCATCTCCCACCATATTTTTGAAAACAAATCTATTATAACAAAAAAAAAAATTGTACATTCTTCAAGTGGAATCTATCCTCTAGAATTTCATATAATTTTTAAATTTTTTAATATGATTTAATATTTTTTCTTTCTCAAAACTGACATCTTTTCGAGTGCTAAAATATGTGCTTGTGGAAATTTTTAATTACAATATACTATATCTAATTAAAACACTATAAACTTTATATGATAATATTATTGACTTGGAGCTCTATAAAATGGTGTTTATATCTTTCTTTAAAAATATCATAAAAAATAGTAAGAGTTATTGAAATGTCAATTTTTTGAAATAATTGTATTTCTTTAGTAATTGGATACAAACTAGTATAAAAACATGCATTTAGTAGACATTTCTAATTAGAAAAGTCTGAGACCATATATAACTTAGCTAGAATAAATTTATTTAGACCATATGTTTGAAAAAAATTGATTTATGGATAGAAATATTCAAATTCATTCATTCTAAAAAGCAAGCCTAAAAGGTGACATAACTTTGTTCTTTTACCCTCCTTAAAAAAAATCATTAGCTGAATCAATACCACTTATGGGGGGTAACTTCTTAGAAAAGATGTGACTATTATGTTCATTCCAAATTTTCCACACATGAAAGGGATGATCTTCTAGAAGGATCTTAAAAATGGGTGGTAGGATGGCCCTTTCCAATCCTAAAATAGATATAGTTCATTGTTAAAGAACCACTGAACCAACCATTTAGAGAAAATGTCACTCAAAATTACCTTGGCATAGGGGAAATGGATGACTAGGTGGGGGATGAATTCTTCACCATTATTTCAAAGAGCACAACAATTTTCCATTTGGAAACCTTTTTTCTTAAGACTATCAATGGTGAGGATTCTCCCGTGCAAGGTTGCTTAGCACAAAAAATTTATTCCAATCATTTGGTCCATCACCTCCCTTAATAAAAAAATGGTAAGAAGATTTAATAGTGATTATCTTGTGGGTCCCAAGATCTAGACTAATACATATTTTGTAGAGGCTATGGAGATACAATATTTGTCAATAGTTTCCTTTAGTTCTTTGAAGAATCTAGTCTCCATAGGATTACCATTAACATGTAATCTCTTCTATTGGTTCTCTAGGGTAATATAGTTCCACATTAGACCCCCAAAGTAGCTAGAGAAACACTCCATAGAAAGGTTGAACCAAAAGAAGGTAAGGGGCTCTTCATGAACCCAATAGTCCTCCCAAAAGTCAATGGTAGGTCCATTTACTAACACCCATTCTGTGCCCTTCTTCAAAAAATTCTATTGTGTATTATGTTATTCCAAATTTTGGGCCCCAAGGGAATACCACTACTATAAAGATTATGGTGGAATGAGTATCCCCTTAATTATTTAGCATGTATAATATTTCACTAGTTATTGAAGGTGTTTTCTAGTCTCCATCCCACCTTAGATAATAGGGCTCTATTCAAATTATCAATCCTTCTAATGTCAAACCACCCAGGGTCTTGAGCTTGTAGACCTTTTCGTAGCTAAAAAAGTTTAATGTTATCTTCTCCTTTGTCCATGACAAGAGAAAATTCATTTTAATGTTCTCAATAATGTCCTTATATCTAACTAGGAGTTTAAGGAGGGACATAAAGTACACCGATACCCTTTAATGATGCTGAGAAGAATTGGAGTTACCTCGCATTGCTCAGGATCTCATCTTTCTAGCCTGCAAGACTTCTCTGAATATGTTCCACCAGCTCATTCAAGTATTGGGATGTGACCTCCTTAACCATGAGCAACATACCAAGATAGGTGTCTGGTAAAATAGATTTCTGGCACTCTAGTTTTCTAATTAATTTCTACAAAAGGTTACTTTTCTTGTTGAAGAAGTACCTTTCTTTTCTAATAGTTTATTTTTTGCCCCATAACCTCCTCATACTAATCAAATAAATTTTTCTAGGCCTTGGCTTCATGAATTAAAGAGATAACATAAAAGAAAGTATCATCAATAAATTGTTGTAGCACTTGCAATGGGAGAGAGGGGGCAAGTCCTATGCCTTTGATTTTAACTTGATGGGCTAAAGCCATCAAGTTCCTTTCAAAAACATTTTCAAAAATGATGAATAAGTTAGGTGACATGGGGTCCACTTGTTGAAGACCTTGGCCAGAGGTAAAAAATATTCATGTGGTTTCATTTAGTAGAATAGAAAAGTAGACTATGTTGACTGATTCCTTAACTATTCTTACAAAAGTTTCTTTAAATCCAAGATTGATGAGAATTTCAATAAAAAATCCCCTCCCGACCTTATCATAAGCCTTAAAAAAAAAAAAATTTAGAGTCATTCTTGAGTTATGGCATTTCTCCATGGAGTGAATCACCTTATCAGCAGTAACCATTACATGAAGAAATTGTCTTCTTGGGACAAACCCATTTTGATAGGAGCCAATAAATTTGTCCAACAAGGGTTAAAATCAATTAACCTTCACCTTAGTCATAAGCTTATAAATCATGTTTCATAGACTTAAAGGTCTAAATACCCCTAGTCACTTTGGTTCATCATTTTTTGGTATAAATTCCTCTTTCAACAACTGTCTAGTTCTAAAGAAATTCCAAGTAGTGTGGGTAAGATCAAACTTGAAAATTTCTCAAAACTCTTGGAAGAAAGTTAGG
>CM053790.1:576168819-576256319 GCA_028749045.1 Cupressus sempervirens | reverse complement strand
CCTGGTCTCCACTGGTTGGAGGTTGATGATAAGGCCTCAAAGGAGTCAATTTCTGAGGCAATTTCTCTCAAAATCTAGCACCTGTTGCCTTTAATTGTGCATCTTGAGAAAACTAGCTTTATTAAGTCTAGATATATTCTTGACAACATTATTGATGTTTGGGAAGGAATGTAGTGGGTTCGCAAGTCCAAATAGATGAATATTTTTTTGAAGATTGATTTTGCTAAAGCCTATGATCGCATTGAATAGCCTTTTATCTTGGCTATGCTCTAGGCTCTTGGTTTTGGGTCCAATTTCTTGTAGTCTATGGAAATACTCTTTTGTGATGCTAATGTTTGCATTACGATCAATGATTCTGAATCTGAGGTTTTTGGTCTTTTTTATTCCATTAGGCAAGGTTGTGCTTTGGCACCAACTCCTTATGTCCTTACTACTGAAGGATTTGGCTATTTTCTAGCTCACTCTATGTCCTCTGAACTGGTTTGTGGCATTTGCTTGCTAGAATCATCTTCCCAATTGGTCAATGGTCATTTCACTAATGATTCATTCCTCACTCTTTTGCAGGATGAAGAAAACATCAAAAATGCCTTAATTCACCTAGACACTTTTTTGTCAATCCTCTCAATTTACTATTCAATTGCATAAAATGCTCTGCTACTGACAATCATTGTTTCTAGCTCCACCTTGGCTTAGCTAGTTTGAATGGAAATTGGTCACTCATGGGAAGATTTTCCACTTTCTTGGCATTCCTTTCACTTTTTAGGCTTCACCTATTGAACTATGGAATATTGTGGTTTCCAAGATCACCAAGAAGCTTGATTATTGGCTTTCAAAATTGCTCTCCCTTGTGGATATATTTTTTCAAAAGTTCTTGCAGCCACTCATGTCTATTATTCTTCTTGTTGGGCTCCCTCTAAAGCCTCCTACCAGAAGTATTTTCTCCGGGCTTCTAGATTTGATCGTCATGGCTTCCACAGAGTTGCTTGGGATTTTTGTTGTCTCCTAAAAGAATCTAGTGGCGCTGGCTTACTTTCCACACAAAAAATAAGATATTTCTATTTTTGCCAAATGGATTATTCATGCCATAACTAGAGATGAAGCTTGGAAGATTTTGGTTTGACATTGCATCTCTTCTAGCTTTCCCATTAATAGGCTTGCTTATAAAGGGATTGGTTTCCACACCCCTGTTATCATGTGCAAGCCAATGATCATACAAGGCTCTTTTGTTATCAAGAGAATATGGAAGGCTAAGGAAGAAATCAAGCCTTGGCTTCACTAGTCTAGTGATGATTCCAATATGGCCTCTCCTTGAATCAGTAGAACATTTGGTGGTGTCCCCTATTTTCCATCAAGGTACTCCCCTTGCCAAGACTGAAGGTGCTAGTGCTCTGCATTTTTTAAAATGAGGCATCAGAACTCCCAAAGATCCTTTCTGTAGAGTTTCCATGAGTTTCAGATCTTGGGAAGATATACAAGTATAGTATCATCTTATCCATCTAGATCAGCTGACTTTCAACTTATTTTTCTCTTTAGTTCTAGTTCACTTAATTCATAAAGTGCGTATTCAGTCTATTAGACCTTGGTGACATGATTGGAAGTGGTATCCTACCACTCCTTTTTTAAATTACAAGACAAGTGTAAGTTATAGATGTCTTTCTCTCCATTTGCCAATGGCGGATATGCTCAATCAGAGATGGAATTTACAATCTTCTCTTTCTCAGTGGAGAAAATGCTTTGACACTATTTGGAGTGCTATTATAGAGCCCAAGATTGCCCATTTTTCTTGGTATTTGGCCTTTCAAGGTCTTCTCCTTGGGCCTTGGCTCAAGCATACTGGGGTTCCAAATTATAGATGCACATTTTGTAGACAACCATAGTCTTTTATGCATATTTTCTTGTTTTGTAGGCATGCTCAAAATTATTGGCACTAGATTCATAACTTCTTCAAGCTATTCAAGCACGAACCCTTTTCTTGCCACATAGTTATATTGGGTGATTCTGCAAGAAACTCACCCAAATTTGGCATACCTTTAGGATGGAGATTTTTTTTACTCTATGGAAAGATAGGAATGTTGTTCATTTCACTCATAGTTTTCTTAATATTAATATTGCTATGTAAACTAAGGCCTGCATTTGTAATAATGTAACTATGCAGATTCAAGTTCAAGCTAACAAAGTGGGCTTGGAAGTGGCTCATATGAAAGAGCTACTAAATGTTTAGGGCAATACCCCTTGCACTATTGCTAGAGTTCCTCTAGATGCTTCGGTTGATACCTCAACACCTTGAGGTTACTGTCCGTGACACCATTCCTCAGGTTGTCACTCACACACCCCATGCTGCTAGGCTTCCCACCACCACCCTCCTAGTGGTGGAAATAGTGGATGGAGGTGTCACTCAGCTTCCCCACCCTATGGTGGCTCTGGCCAGTCCCTAACTCCTCCTCTTTGTGCTTGGCAGATGCTTTCTAGGAAATGGCCTTTCCTAGATCTGACAATTTCTCCTCTGTGACCAGATATAAAAGATGCAGAGGTTGCCACTAATCCTACTAGTGCTATTTCTGATGATAGTTGGACTGTCCCCAGCCTACCCCCAATCTCAAAGATGACCTTTTTTTTCATGATCGTGATGAACCACCACCCTCAGCAGACACTGCTTTGGCCGCTTGAGGTTGATATTTATGTCTTTTTTTAATGAATAGTGTTTAATTCTGATTGCGACCGTGCGAACTTTGATGAGGTGATCTTGTATCCCCCAACCCTTTTTTGTGAATTGTAATTTTATTATATATTAATAGAAAAAGACTATTCATTAAAAAAAAAACCAATCTATTTGTGCACATAAAATATCATGCAATATTATAATGTTATTAATTTAAATAATCTTAACTCATAAATGATTTAATTAATAACATAAATGTATATTATTAGGTTATATACTAATATCAATTACATTTCTAAAATATTAATTTGACTTCTATTTAAGTCCAATATTAATATTTACTTTTCCTTTTATTAATAATGCAACTAGAGATAAAATTATAAATTTAATTTAATTATTTATAGTTTCTCTGATAAAGTCAAATAGTTATTAACTAAATTATTACAAAATGAACTCTACCACAACTTCTATTAAAATATAATAAAATTCTAAATATTTATTTATCAACTTCTCTCTTGCATTAATAATTATAAAACCATTTATAAGAAACTAAGAATTTAATTAAACTTAAATAATCACTAATACTAACATTTACTTTATATGTAAATAGATAATATTTATTTCATTTAGAAATTAATAAATTATTACTATTATTTTTAAATAAATAAATCTTAAAATTATATTATATTTTTATAAAATAAAACTAAAAATTCAATTAGTATTTCAACATGTCTTTGATCTCTCAAATCATGTAAGCATACTATACTTAGTTTTCTATTTCTAGCATATTTGTTTTCACATGCATGTAACCTTACTATACTTAGCTTTCTTTTTTTAGCATATTTGTTTTCACATGCATGCAATTTATACTATACTACTTATAGCTTATTTATTTTCACATGCATGTAACCACACTATAATTAGTTTTCTATTTTTAGCATATTTGTTTTCACATGCATGCAACCCTACTATACTTAGCTTTCTATTTTTAGCATATTTATTTTCACATGCATGTAACCACACTATACTTAGGTTTCTATTTATAGCATATTTGTTTTCACATGCATGTAACTATACTATATTTAGCTTTCTATTTTTAGCATATTTGATTCCACATGCATCTAACCATACTATACTCAGCTTCGTATTTTTAGCTTATTTATTTTCACATGCATGTATATGTTTAGTTACAACATGCTTTCCTCTCAATTAATCTTTTTCTTTCCAAATAAATATTACAATTAAATTATTTTAGATGTAAGAAGAATATTCATCTATATTTAGAAAATTCATGATAATCACATAGTTCTAATGACAAATTTAAAGTTGAAACTTTAACTATTCAATTTATTATTTTCTTCTAAATTTTAATAATCAAAATTTTCTTTATAGTAGAAAGGGCTTTATAAGAATATAGTCACAATAATTTTCTACAGTTTTTCTCTAATTTTTCTTAGTCATGATTTCTTTTTCAATAAGTTTTTCTTTTCCAAAATCTACAACATAATTCTTTATTCAAAAATCAATACAATAATTTAATAAGCAATATGCAAACACCTAGGAAGACATGAAGTAGAAAGATCTTTCAATAAAATTTTACAATGGGTTTTCAAACCCTACCTCAAAACCACAACTAAAATCTGAGACAATCTGTGAATGTATGCAAATTCAAACCCTTTAAAACTTTCAATAATTCTTGTAATCTAATTTTGGATTTTTTCTCCCAAAACTTCGAAACCATAGCTAAAACCTAAGACAATCTATGAATGCATGTAAATCTCAAACCCTCTTAAAATCTTAATAATTCTTTTGATTCAATTCTGAATTTTGCTCTCCAAAACTTGTGTAATTGCAAAATGACCTCTAAATCTCTAATAAAGAGTTCTCCGCTGAATTGGGGGTCTGATTATGTAATCACAAGAGGAAACTCACAAATCAATTACTGTTTATTATTTTATTACCTTTCACTTTTTTATGCAAAACTCTTTTAGATATTTAATTACAAAATATCTTAATTTAAATAATTAGCTTTCTCTCTTTAATTAATTTTTAAGTGTTTTTAATAATATATTTATTAATTTAATTAATAACATTATTTAGAGTTTATTATCAAAATAAAACTCCTAAACAATAATTATTAAATAAAATAAATATAAATATGCCACAATTAGAACTATAACTTTATCATTAAATTTCATTCTTTGATATTTTATCTTTCCTCTAGTTTATTAATTAGTGCAAGCATGAATTAAAGTGTAGTTTATTATCTAAATTAATATTATGTAGTTTATTATTTAAATTAATAATAATAATCAAAGCTTATCGTTTAAATGAAACTCTAATTAATTATTATTAAATAAATAATTATAATAAAGCAATATTAAATCTTTAATATTTTAATTATCTTTTTGTCCAACTTCTTAAATTAGACTTTAAAATAAAATCTTTTAAATTGAAGCACATATTTAATTAATTTATAATTAATTAAATATCATCATATTCTAATTTCTCTTTTACCAATTTTCTAAATTTAGACTTCTAAATTTAGATTAATACTTTTAAATTAAAGTACATATTTAATTAATTTTTTTAGTTAATTCAATATTTTTCTGCTTTAAAATTTTTTATTTTTTAATCAAATAATATTTAATTATATGATTAAAAAAAAATGTTTTAATTAAATCATTTACCAAACAAATGACATAGTGAAATTAACATAAATACAACTTTACCAAAACAGACTAAAGCTCAAAATCAAACAATACAAGCAAAGATAAACTCACAGGTTTTAAAAAGGGTGGAAAGTGAGTTAAAATTCCTCCTTGCAAGATGAGTATTTCGGTTATGGTTGGGATTTGACCTGAACATTATCTCCCCATTCTTACTATTGTTTTATTGTGATAGAGCAGAGTCATCCTAACAATTCAGGAAAGTTGATGCCCAATACCTACATTATGCACAAAAGATGAGCATGTACATGTATATAAATATATCTAAAATAAATAATCAATGATAGGGATTGGTACATCCTATAGATCCTAGCTAGCAGGTTACTACGACTCCCTCCCTTAACCACATCAAATACAACAAATAGGAAGATAAAATAAACACATGCACTATACACTTGCAAGTATGGGGTAAGTACTATAATAATTATAAGTCAACCATCAAATGCTTATATAAAATAATGCATCATTATGAATATGAAGTAATCATCATTAAAGCATCATCTGACATTGCCATTAAAGGAATCACATTTATTAACTACAAATTATTATAGCATTATTAATGCACCAAAAATCATAATCATTTAAAAACACATGAAATATAGTCAAGTAAGTAATCATCATTATTATACCTCTAGTCCAAGTTATTAAATAATATCCTTGAAACTAACACATCCATGAAATAGGCATAAAATAGTTTGGTAAATATAATGGCAAAGAAAACTATGGGTGGCCATTACATTGGTTGTGAAGCTAAAAAGAAAGAGAGATCCCAACATCATTGAGACAGTTATAGATCCCACAAGCCTCCATTTAGCTAAGAGCCATTTCCTGACCATACCCACATTAGGTCTTAAAGATACAAACTTTCCAACTAGACTCAGTGAGAGTCTAAAAGCGAGTCATCCGCCAACTCCAAAATTGAAATCTCAATCTAGTGCCTACCCCTAGGTCGCATTTTTGTTATCATTGTCAAACTCTTTTAGGGCCAGTTTTATGTTGTTGGTTAGCCGCATTGTTTTGAGATTATCAGATATTGTTTCAAATTTAGTTTATTATATGATGAGATTACTTGGTACTTTACATTTCATGTATGCATGATGATTATTAAATTTCTTTCAGTTATTGATGATGATTAGTTAGATGATTTATCATATGCATTTTTTTATGGATACTTACCCCATACTTGCATGTGTATGGTGTGCATGTTTGTTTTCTTTATGTATGGCATGTCTGATGTGGTTAAGGAAGGGAGTCATAGTCACCTGCTAGTCGGGATCTACATGATGCACCACTTCCTACCATTGCATGTTTAGCTTAGCATATATATATATATATATTGTATGTACATGCATAGTTTTTATGCAGGTTGCAGGTACCAGGTATCGACTTCTCTAAATTGCCAGGATGAGCGTACCCTATCTCATTATCTCAATGGTAAGAGAGGAGAGATAAATTCTCAAGTCCAAATCCCAACCCTTTAAGCCATTTGTCTTAATTGAAAATTAAGAAAAGTATCTGATTTGAGTGCCCTCCGAATACGTTGAATGATGTAATTCATGATATTAACCCTTGATTTGATTTTGGATGTGTTTTGGCTATGATGGGTTTTCTTATTTTACCTTATGAGTCTTCGGAGTATTTTCTATTAATTAAGCCTAATTAAAAGATTTAATTAATGGTTTAATTTAATGGAAAATTATTATGATATTTTATTATTTATTTTATTTAATTAATTGGAAAATTAATTAAGTAAAATAATTAAATTTGAAGATAAAAGTTATAATTTTAAAGTTGGAATGTGATAATATTTATTTAAGTTAATAAATATTTTATTAATTAAAGTTTCAAAAATAAATTTAAGAGTGGAAATATATTAAAATTATTGAAAGATTTTAGATTTCATGTGATTAAAATATAAATATATTAAGATAAAATAAGTGGAATTATTAAAGTTAGTGCATGAGATTTAAAAATAATAAATAAATTAAATTGAAAAGGGTAAAGTAAATATTATATTAATTATGTGCATTATTTTAATATTTTCTCACATAGGAGTTTGCGAATTCTCGAGAGTTGTCATGTAGACAACATAGGAGTTTGCACTCTAAGAATGCACAAGTTGTCTACATGTAGGAGTTAGCATATTATTTGAGCACATGGTGTCTACAACCTTATGACTCATCTAGAAGGTTGGAGAAGACTCATGCTTAGTTGTCATGCTTATCTTCTAGTTCTTTCTAGACACATTCTAGATGCATCTTAGAGACCTTTAAATAGAGGCTCTCCTAGTGTGTTTGGACAAGCTTCAAAGCTTACATGCATTTGAGAAGCTCATATGCTTCTACATGCTCATATGCTTCTACAAACACTTCTAGCCACTTGTGGGTTTTTGTTGGCTTGGATCTTGGAGGAATTGCGAATGTTGGAGAAGGAAAGGATTTTTCTATGGACTTCTAAGGCATGGCAAATTAGCATCAGTTTCTAGGTGCACTCGTAATTTTTGCATATTCTATTTGCACTCTTTCTCTTCCTGTCTTCATCGTGTCTGTTATATGTTTCTGAATATACTCTGTGATTGAATCTACAATTTAGAAATTTAGAATCTAGATATTGGTTGAGAAGAAAACAATAGAAAAATCCTAGTTTCAATTTAAGGAAGAAATTAGTTTTAAATTGGGTTTGGGTTCGAATTGTAATAGAATCGAGAATTTGATTAGACAAAGATTTTTAGATGCATATGAACAAACCCTTTTATTAAATGGATAAATTAGAGAACAATTATTTTATAAGAATTCTTAACTTATAGAATTGGAAAGCCCTTTTTATTTTAAAATTATGTATTTGTTCTCTTTTAATATTATGCAAATCTGCACACACACACACACACACACACACACACACACATACAAATATATATATATATATATATATATATATATATATATATATATATATATATATATATATATATATAATAAATCGTTCTTAGATCGTAGTTGGGAAAAATTATTATTAAATCCGAATTCGCAATTTGTAATATGTTTTGAAAGAATGTTTTTGTTTTAAGAAAAAAAAATAAAAAAAAAAAAAATATATATATATATATATATATATATATATATAAAACCGAGGGGGGGAGGATGAAACCCACACCCCCATACCCACTGTCATATCTGTGTAGCTGTCGTCGCAGGTATTGCGATGGTAGGGGTACTTGGTGCCAGCTGACGTCGCAGGCCCTACGTACCGCAGGAGTCATATGTATATATATATGATATGTGCGTTGCAAAAAAAATGATTTTTGCATTTCGATTTTGTAATGTTATTATTATTATTAAACATTTATATATATATATATATATATATATTTATATTTATGTATGTATGTATATATAAATAAATAAATAAATATATATATATGTATATAAGTATATATATGTATATATGCTATTCATAATAAATAATTATTAAAATGATTTAAAAATATTTAATTAATTAACATTGTAATGATAAAGGGTCATGTATTGCGAAACTATGTACATTATTAATCAACTTAATTAATATGATTTAATTATGATTAGTTAATGGAAAAGTTGTTTAATTCGAATGTTGAGGTTAATGTAAAATTGATTTAATAGAGTCAAGATGAATTTTTTGAAATTCTAAAGCATTATTTGAATGATTTAAACATTAGATGGTTACTTATCCCTAACTATTTTTGGAGAATTTAAATTAGATATTAAGAGAATATTCTTTGATTTTAGTAAAATATTAGAGAATTGGATTATGGTTGACTTTTAATATTAATTATTTAATGTATATTAAATATTATTTAATAATTAAGAGGTGGTAATTTTATATTACGTTAATTATAGTTGTTTAATGAGGATGATCTTAAATTAAGAGACTTTAATGATATTGGATTAAGATTTAATTAAGTATTATTAAATTGACAAGGAGTCATTGTTACATTATAACATTGTTATAACATAGCTACAATTTGAATTATTATTATGTTATTGATTAATATGTTATGTATTATTAAATAACTTATTGATATACCTTAATGGTGTTAAGAGTTAGTACAATATTAACTATTGAAGTTTATGGGAGGTTTCTCTGGATCGATTAATAGTAGTATAATGGTCTAAATGATTATCATTAATATGAATTTGTTAAGGAAACGTTAGTATTCATAAAATAATGACAAAGGTGGTCATTATAGATTTATTAATAAGATTCCCAATATAGCTTGTTATTAAATATTAACAAGTTATTATTATTGAACTATTAATATGAATATTTGGATTGTAGTTGACTTTTTATATACAAACTATTGTTGGTTATTAGTGAACTGATTTTCATTGGGATGTTGGTATGGTTATGTAATTATTAATTTAATTAATTAATTAGAGTTAACCAAATTTAATTGATAATTAAGTTATGTAATAGAGTTTTGGTTGACATAATTCTTTTAGCAAAGTTGTAGAGTATTTAGATCGAAGTTGATAAGTCTTATTCTAATGATTTGAATAATGACTTTAGTTGTTTTAATGGTTGTTAGTGATGATTTAATAATTATAACGATTAATATTAAAAGGCTTAAATTTTAGTAATATTTAATTAAGTTTTAATTAAGTATTATTAAAATGTTAAAAGGTCATGGATTGTGTACCTATGTTAATTGATTGATTTAATTGATCATTTTAATAAAGTTATAATCTTCTTATTCAAAGATTGATAACTGGGTTTTTTATAATATAACGATTAATGATCTTTGATTTATGTTGAAAGTTGAAGTAACATTAAAGAAGAGTTAACCAATCAGAATATGGATCATAGTTAAATAAAGAGAACAATTTAATTAAAGGTTAATGATGATCAGTTTAATGAGTAAAGTATTTACCCTTAAGTTATTCTTAGAATATTATTTTTAATTAATGGAAGGATAATGTTATGGGGGAACAAATGAGTTGACTTGTAGGTCAAATGATAAATCCTATAACTAGAAGTATACTAGTAAACAGAAAGTAAAACACCACACATTATTCAGCTATGTAATTTTAACAAACCAAAACATGTGTCTGCATTGTGTTTTCTCTATGCTTCTTGTTTTGAGTTTTTGGGTTGACTAGTGTTGACCAGTCTTAGGTTACTACCAGAGGCTCGGGGGTTATGAGATGTGATGGCATGTTTATCTTATTTGGTCTCGATCTTTCTAAACCCAACCATGGTTATGTGATGGTATGATCTATGAGATGTTTGTATTTACTGATTGTTATTGCTCATGAGTGGAGCTGAGATGTATTTGTATGAGACACTTGAACTAATCATTTTTGAGTCATCGATCAGTTATACCTGGATTACTTTCCAGTCGCCATGACGAGACTAAAGTGTTGATTTATTTCTTGATAATGTCATGTTGTGACATGTTTGACTCGACCATTTTGGAGTCTTCGATCAATATGATTTTGAGATATATTTTGGTTATTGAGAACCAATGGATACTTTTGATTATTAGTGATACCTTCAGTTGCCAATAGAGAACTGTTGTGGTCATGATTATCTATGGATTCTTTTCAGATGCTCATGGAGATTTGATGCTTTTATTGTGGATATTTAATGCTCTTGTTATGGATTATTCTTTTGGTATTTCTTTCCAGTCACTTGTATAGGACTAGGGTGATTTTATGATTCCATGAGCTTAGGGTAGGTTATCTACTTGTAGTGTCAGGAAGTGGCTTGCAATGGGGGCCGAGGTCCTAAGTGGCTGCCACGGTAACTCGTTGTAAATTTTGTTAATAAGTGATAACATTTACACTAAATGGGGATTAAATGAACCTAAAAAGATAATTGTTTGTTTCTCACCCATGCCTCGAGTGCTTGTACAGACTAGGACAAGAGTAGAGAGAATGCTTGGTTGCGACCTTGCATTCCATAGTATGCCTTGTTAGTATGAGAGGATACTAGTGACTGCATGAGGATCAGTAGGGACCCATGGAGTTTAGCTAACTGCTAGGGTAACTTCTACATGATATATGCGATGAAACTTTCCTACTTGCATAGTAGGTTCCTACATGTCTTTGTGTGCCTCTGGGAATTAGTTGTCAATTTTGTGATTGGAACCTTGAGTTAGTATACTTTTAGAATTCCTGGACTTAGAGAGTATCTTTGCTATGTGATTTTTTGATAGCCTATTTGTGACTTGAGATTATCTCCTCAGCATGGTGGGAATGGACCACTTAGGTTCCACACGGTCGGGTGGTAGTATTTTTCCACTCTTATCATTTGAGATTTGTCTGAAACATTATGGCTAGAGCATTCTTGGTTGGTATTTATCTTCATTCTGTTATTGGATCATTATGATAGATAATATACCTTATGATGGATGTGTTTACTGGTATGTTTCTTATATTGATGATTTGCATATGTTAGATGATGATACCTTATGCTTTGCTTTACGTGATTAGATTTCAAATGTACATGTTGTAGCATGTTAGATTACTTTATGCATGTGATGTAGTATTATTTAGGAGTGACATTCCTACTATATTAATATCAATGATCTCTTTGGTGATTTGGAATGTTATGCACGGAGGGATGGCTAGGATCCATGATGGTCTAATGATGCTATTTATGGTTGGGAGGAACCGTGCACTTGGTTAATCATGTTTGTGAAAAATAGTTATCTTTTATGATAGATGTTTATATCTTTTGTGATGATGTATCATGTATGGTTTGTGGTTTCATTTATGTTATTGCATCATGCATTAGAGTTAGTATGATGATGTACTTTATTTATATGGATGTATATTCTTTTAAGCCTTTCATACCTTGTGGCATGTACAGTGGATGATTGAGCAATTAGAAATGTAATTTAAGAATGTTGGACTTTTCATTATTATTTCATGTGGATGTAGTATTAGATGGAATCATTAATAGTTAAATAGATGTGATTCAATGTTAAGGGATACTTTAAGAATGTAACCTGTTATGTATGTTATGTTTATTTGAATTGTTGCTATTGCTTCCGTTATTAAGTATAAGTTGTAAATGGTTTATCTTTTATGTTTTAAAAAAAATTTTTTTTGGCAAACTTAGTGATATTTTAGATTAATTCTTTGGATACCTTGGTGGGGCATTACATTTGGTATCAGAGCCAGAGTTTCAACATTGGGAGCTCTGGGTATATTTGAGTGCCACTAGTTGTTAACTAGTTGAACAAAATGAAAACTTTGAATTATCATGTGTATCTCTTTCAAAACTGAAAACTTGAAACTAGGTGAACTGAAACAAAACCTAAACTGTTACTTGCATATTTTTCTAGCTTCAACACTTAGCTTTCAGAATTGAAAATTCTACTTAAACCTAAACATGGGTAAAACTAAAAATTGAAACTCATTCTAGTTGAAAAACATGTATCTTTCATCTATGATTTAAGGTAGTATGCCCTTGATTATCTTTGTAAGCATTAAGTTGCTCTTATTTAGAATATATTAGGGGATCTATTTTAGTAGTTATTAAAAGAATAAATGTTGGATTGATATGGTTTTCAGTTTATCATTAAACCAGAATCATATTGCTCTAAGTGTGTTGTAGTGTCACCAGTGGAATCATATTTCCCTACAAAGGGAAAGCGTTCAATGGGACCCGCATAGTGAGTATCTTAGTTTTTCATTCTTGTAGGCTTCCAAGAGTAAGCCTGATTCTAGGGGGGGTGGATGTAGTGCCTACCCCTAGGTTGCATTTTTGTTATCGTTGTCAAGCTCTTTTAGGGCTAGTTTTATGTTGTTGGTTAGCAACATTATTTTGAGATTATCAAATATTGTTTCAAATTCAGTTTATTGTATGATGAGATTACTTGGTACTTTACATTTCATGCATGCATGATGATTATTACATTGCTTTCAGTTATTGATGACGATTAGTTAGATGATTTATTATCATATGTGTTTTCTTATGGATACTTACCCCATATTTGCATGTGTATGGTGTGCATGTTTGTTTTCTTTATGCGTGTTGTGTCTGATGTGGTTAAGGAAGGGAGTCATAGTCACCTGCTAGTCGAGATCTACATGATGCACCACTTCCTGTCATTGCCTGTTTAGCTTAGCATATATATATATTGTATGTACATGCATGGTTTTTATGCAGGTTGCAAGTACCGAGTATCGACTTCCCTGAATTGCCAGGATGAGCGTACCCTATCGCATTATCTCAATGGTAAGAGAGGGGAGATAAATTCTCAAGTCCAAATAAAGGTATCATAATGGGAGATTTCAATACTCCCCTTTCTGATGAGGAAAAATCTAGGGGTTTGGCTTCAGACCTAGATAGCAAGATGGATCTTTCTAATTTTATAAATTTTCTAGCTCTCCTAGATGTTGATCTCTTTGGTAGGGTTTTCACTTGGTCAATATTTATTAGCATATATCTAGGTCAAACTTTATTGGGCCCTCATTTGACTAGCTGAACTCCTTCTCTTGCAAGCTCTCCCTTTTCTCCATAGTTGAGTTTGATTAATACCCTATTTCCCTTTCGATAGCCCCTCTCTTAGTAAAGTGAAAATTTCATTTTAAAAAGATGTGGATTTCCCATCTATTCCTATTATACATGGTTTTCTCTTGGTGGAACATCGAAGTGGAAGGGACTGCTATGTTTAGGTTTGCCAAGAAATTGAAAAATGTTAAATGCAATATCAAAATCTAGAACAAGCTAGAGTTTGGTGATATCTTCCAGGCCAAGGAGGAGGTGTCTGATCAACTTTGTTCCATTCAGGATATCATTCAACAGGAAGGTTAGAATGAGCATACTAGGAACATAGAGATGGCTATTCTCTTTGACTTCCACAACATCATTAGTAGAGAAGAGAACTTTTGGAAATAAAGATCTAGAATTGACTGCCTCAAAGAGGGAGATCAAAATACCAAGTTTTCCACCTCTCCATGCTTAAGCATATAGAAAACAACCAAATTTTAGGTATAAAGAAGGGTCAACCACTTTTGTCTGATGACAATGACATTTTTGCTAACACTATTAATTTTTTCTCTTCTCTCCTTTCCTAGGACCCCACTTTATTTGTGGAGGAACAAAAGGAAATTGTTTCATCTCTATCCTAGATGATTCAACCTCACCATAATGCATTGATGTGGGCTATACCAAACTATATGGATGTGAAACAAGCTCTATTTTCTCTCCTTACTAATAAAGCCCTAGGTTTGGTTGGTTTTCCAACATTCTTCTTCCAAGGTTATTGGGAGGTGGTAAAGATAGATTTTGTCAAGGCAGTGTAGGTATTCTTTAGAGCCAAGAATCCTTTGAAATAGCTCAACTCTACCTCTTTGGTTCATATCCCCAAAACCACTAGGGTGGATACTATGGATCAATTCAGGCCCATTAGTCTCTATAATTCATTCTACAAGATCATCTCAAAATCTTTGACAACTAGAATTCTCTATGTCTTTCCTTTGATCATTTCTCCATAGTAGATGGGCTTCATCCCTAGCAAACAGATCATAGATTCTATAATGCTAGTTTATGAAGTCATTCATTCTCTAGAGGTTGGGAAGAGGGAGGGTCTTCTCCTCAAGTTGAATCTCTCTAAATCCTATGACTGAGTGGATTGGTCCTTCCTTAGAATAATCCACCAGGCATTTGGTTTTGACAACTCGGTTTGCAAACTTATATCCCAACTTGTATCCACCTCTTCGCTAGCTATCCTTATAAATGGGGCTGCATATAAGCTCTTCAAACCTTTGAGATGATTAAAGCAAGGAGACCCCCTTTCTCCCATCCTCTTCATCATCATGGTAGAGTGTATTGGTAGACTGATTTAGAGAAAAAGACAAGAAGGATTTTTGAGAGGAATCAAGCCTTCTTCAGGGCATTTATCTTTCACTCACCAACATTTTGTGGATGAAATTATAATGGGAGGAGAAGCTTTGGCTAGGGAGGCCAAATCAATGAAGAGCTTACTAGATATGTATACCAAGGGAAAATGCCAACTTATTAATTGGGAAAAAATATCGATATTCTTTATTAATACTCATGTAGACAAACAAAGGAAGATTATAGGTATTCTTGGTTATGGGGTTGGAAGCCTACCTATGAGAAATCTTAGACTCCCATTGGGGACTAAACTCCTAGACTCTTTTTGGAATGGGCTTATTGATATGTTCAACAAGAAACTGACAAGTTGGAAAGGAACCACTCTTAGCCAAGCTAGTAAATGCCTTCTGGTGAAGTCCACCCTTCAAAATATTCCCACATATGCCTTGAGTCTCTTTGGGATCTTGGTCAAATATGCTGAAAAAATGGAAAAGATCTAGAGAGATTTTATGTGCTCTAGATTGGAGGAACATAAAAGATACCCCCTAGTGGCCTTGGATAATGTTTGCCTACCCAACTGTTATGGGGGCCTAGGAATCAGAAAACTTAGGCATCTCAATAATGTTGTCCAAGCTAAGAAGTTTTCGGATATATTTAAAAGCACTAGAGAATGGAGAGATATTTTGGTGGATAAGTATATAAGGAGACCTCCTCTAAGATGATTGATCAATGATTCTAACATCTCAATTGGCTTAGTTATATGGAATAGGATCTTAAAGGCAAGAACCCTAGCTAATTCTAAGGCCAAATGGAAAGTGGGAAATGGAGAGAACACTTGATTTTTGCATGATAGTTGGCTAACTCAAGGCCCTCTTATTAATAACCCACATATGATAACTAGGCCAATAGCTATATAAGGTTGTTCATAATGAAAGTAAGTGACTATATAATAGACCATTGATAGAGAGACCTATCCTTGATATCAAATGATCTCAAGCCAATAATGGTGATGCTAAATGATTTGATTTTGAATAATAACAAGGATGACCTAATATGGGAGGGTAATCTAAGTGGATCCTACTCTGTGGCCTTAGGGCACAACTCACTTTTGAGCTTGAAGGAGAAACCTCTTTGGGCTAAGGCCTAGATGCCTAGCCTTACCCTTGAAATTAACATTTTCTTCTAGTTGATGCTTCAAGATAAAATTCTTACTTTGGAGACCTTGGAAAAAAGAGGTCAGTATATCCCTAACAAATGTATCATTTGCAAGCATAAATTGGAGATGGTTAATCAAATCTTCATCCATTGCTCGTATTCCATGGAGGTATGAGAATATCTCACCAAGAACTATGGGGTCAGTTAGTGTAAGCCAGGGAATATTCTAGACTTTTTCTATCAGTGGGATAACATGTACAAAGGCACAAATTTTCATAGTACAAGCATATGGACTTTGCCCCACTTTTGCTAGGGAGAATGGAAGGAGAGAAATAATTGAGTTTTTAGAGACAAAGAGGCCCTCCTAATGTGCTTGTAGATAAAATCAATAGCAATCTAAGAGAAAAATTTCTTATCAGGAAGGGTAGAGATCCTAATGAAGGGGGTAGTAGTAAGACAAAGAGAAGGAAAAGAGAATGAAAAGACAAGGGTTCAAGTGGAGAGTCTACTTGAAGGTTGGCACAAAGCCAAATTCGATGGAGTGGAAAAAGGCAACCATGGTCCTATGAGATGTGGTGGAATCATTAGAAATAGCCATGGTGCGAGTATTGTTGTTCTTTCCTACTCCTTGGGAAACTAGACAAATCACTATGCTGAAGCCAGTGCTACTCTCCACACTGCTAAACTGGCACTAGAAGTGGGAGTCAAACACTTATGGCTAGAGGGGGACTCAAACAATATCAAAAAATGCATAAAAGGTGATCTCCAACCTACCTAGACCATTGTAAATATAGTGGAAGAAATGTGCACTACCCTTGGAAAATTTGGAAGTGTTCGTCTCAACCATGAGTATAGAGAATCCAACTTAGTGATTGACTAGTTTGCCAATGAGGTAGTCACGAAAGAGAAAATGAGAATATGGACCGCTGAAGGGAATATTCTATTAGTCATGGAAGGCCTAATTGATCAACAGAGGATCTAGTGAAGTATGGGTGAAATCCATAGTTAATTATGGAAACTAATGCGAAAATGTATGCAAGCCAATGTATTTATGGAAAATACAAGGGAAACTAGTAGATGACACATTTGATGTCTAATTTCCATGCTTTATTAGTTTCTTGTTTTGTTTTTTGATTATTTGGAATTGAAAGAAAAGGCAATTTTGGATAGAGTAAACAGAGGACAAAGAAAGGTGAAAAAAGAACTGTGTTTATGAGAAAGAAAATCACCCATCTAACTAAGATGGTGGGAGAATAGAGTAGAAGGGAACTAGTTGGAGAGGTAGAGAAATGGAAATAGAGAACCAAGGTCTAGGAGAAACTTGAAAAGAGAGGCATCATTAACTACATTTCAAAGCTTCACAGGTATGACTTAGTGGTCACCAATCTCATTGTTAATTTTTTGAAGGATGGAAGGGTTAAGATTGAAGGGGTGTTGCATCATGTTAATGTGGAGGTCATCACCCATGTTACCAAAATATGTGATGAGGGTTTGAAGCTATATAAGGATGAAAAAGTTTCTGCGAATGCAATGAAGGATTTTGTGAAGGACATGGAAGAGAAGGAGCTGGTGAAAAGTGAGACTTACTATGAGATGGACTCAATCCATAAGCTTTGGAGGTATGTGCTAAGGGCCATCATTGAGTTTATTTCTTCGGATATGAGGTTTGGTAGGGAGAACCCATCATTTTGTTATGCTTAACCACTTTTGTTATGGAGCTAAAGTTTATTTTCCTTTTTACATGTATTCTTTCATGAAAAAGAATATTTCAAGGTATAAGAAAAAAACCTAGTGCTCAACCCTACACTATATGAAGGTTTACTTCTTTTTCTCTTTCATTATTTTAAAGCCTAGTCTAAGAGTAAATCTTTGCACCACATTGTGACTACTTCTGAGGAGACAAGGAGCTCCAATTTCTCCTTAGACACGGAGGAAATCCAGAGCTTAAGTTGAAGGAGGAGGAAGACTATCAATCTTTGGGGAAGAAGTGTAAGGGGAAGGAAATTCCAACTCCTACTAAAGCTCCTTGCAGGAAAAGCCCTAGGGGCCATATGCCAAAAATGAATTGTCAGGGGGAAGAAGAGTACAATGAGGAAGGAGAAGACATCGAAATAGATGAGGAGACCAAGGGCATGGATGTTGAGACTAAAGAGGAGTTGGCTAGTAACCCCAAAAATAAGTAGAGGAAGATAAAAAAGGATTCCATGCCACTGGAGGGGCAAAAAGATATGGGGCTAGAGCTCTCTATTCTTCCTCCTCTTCCCATGCTCCTACAGTAACAAGAAAATGAAAAAATGAAGGAGGGAAACACAAGCGGCGTGATTATAATAAAAGACAAGCATGTGGCTTGGAATAACTTCAACACTAGAGCCTCTAGAATGGGGATTGTTAGAGAAGTTATGAACCACCAAAATCTTGAAGAAAAAGAGGGCAATATCCAATAGGAAGAACTTATAGAACTAACACTGGTGGCCATCACTAACAATGCGAGGGAGGTGGGTATGAACTTGCTCAACAATGAAAAAAACAACTTGATTGACAACTTGTGATAAATAAAATTGCTTTTTCATGACGTGGAGGAAGTAAAAGAAAGAATGGGGCAGATGGAAAGCTGGGTGAAGAAGAATGAACAAGGGAACTTGATCGACTTAGAGGTTAAAATAACGATGTTTGAAGAATGGATGAAAAATATGGAGAACTTGAACCACAACATGGCTAACTAGATGCTCACTATTCTTAAATCTCTCAATGATAACATTATTAGTCTTCGTGGCAAGTTGAAAGCTAGGGGGTTTGTCATGGAGGAGGATGGGAAGGACAATGATGAAGATAGGATGGAAGAGGACACCATAATGGACATAACCGTAAGCCACATGGATCAGAGCTATGAGAAGAACCAAGACCTCTTGGAGGAGGAGTTTCATAGAGCCAATGAAGTGGTAGAGACCATCCAAGACCTTGAGAGGAAGATAGAGGAGTAAGAAAAGAAAATACAAGCTCTATCTTTCGCTTTTGTTGTTTGTGTAGGTTTTCTCCTTTTTGGCTTATTGCATGTCTTTCATTTTTGCCTTTCTGTTGGTTGTTGTTTTGTTGCTCGGCAATTTTTGTTAACTTGCTGCCCTTTTCTATGTAAGAACTTTTAGGTTTCAGGATCCCTATAAAACCTATTTTTCTTAATTAAAAATATGTGCAGTGTATTTTATTCATTGGATGTATTTTCATTATATTAGTTGTACTTATGTATTTTGTTATGAGATAATGTATCTTTTATTTCCTTTTGACATCTAATTAATACTTAAAGTAATTAATATACACTCCTTAACATGACTCAAAATGAAGGAACCCTTGAGGAATAGAAAGTTATATTTCTAAATTCTTATGTGTACTTGATGTGTATGTGTATGTCACTTTTGTATTATTATCTTGAGTTATTTAAACTTAAAAAGATATTATTGAGTAAACATTGAATCATGTTAGACTATTTCTCTTAGGTTCCCAAGTGGGGCATTACACAAGATGGGATTATGGGCTAGGATGCATAGAAACCTCGAGGAGAGCCATTGATGTTGGATTAAAATAATATTAAAACTATGTTCCAACACTTTTCTAATTCAGTATTGTGAATGGAAATAGTGTAAATTTTTGAATTCATATGTATGATTCTCTTAATCATCAAAATATAATAAAATATTCATATAGACAACTAACTAGGGGAAATTACATCTATCGTTTAGAAAACCACCTTATTTCTAAAAAGATATTCACTAATTGTTCATCTTTCGTATTTGTAAATGAAGAAAAACTATCCTATTGCTTCCATTAACTAAGAAATTTATGGTAATTATACTTAAAGAAAGGTTGTTTAAAACATCCTTACATGGTATCCTTATTGTGATTACTTTTAATACATGTAACGACCCACTAGGGAACTCAAGAGTAAATAACCTATAATGTAACTAAGTTTGACAAACTATTTTTCTTGAAAGATTAAAACAATCAAGAGATAATATAGAGAGAGAAATAACTCATGTACATAGATAAGAAATACAATAATAGTTACAAATCTAATGGGTTCCATAAAGTTGAATCACACAAATAAATTTTAGTAAGATTAAATTTGATATGTAGAAAAAGGGAAGATTTAAGTAGAAAAATGAATGAATTTTAGCTATAGATTCATATCCAACCCTAAGCCACTAGAGTGTTCTTAAGGAGGATGAAGCCCAAAATTCTTTATGACAACGATAATGACAATAATGTACAAGGGGTGAATGATCGAATTGGATGAGTGAACAAGATAGTTTGCAAAGCATTCAAAGTGACTTAGTAGTAATAGTGAATTGTAGAATTAGTTAAGTGAAGAATAGAGGATAGAGAAGGATACAACATTGATACATTAGATTGTGAAGGATTAATAAGAGATTGTATAGAGGTGATCTTTTATTAGGCAAGTTAGTGCTAACCAGAGGATCTATGCTAAAATATTTTAATAGGGGATTTTAGTTAAATCTCTTAACATAGTAGTCCTAACATGCTGTATGAAATCCTTTAACAAGGTGCTTACTTAATTTTAAGTTGAATTCCTCTATCAAGGCACACTTCTAATAGGGTATAAATCCTCTAACAAGGTGGGACTTAACAATCTTTGTAAGCCTTTAACATGATAGGCCTTTCATAGGGCAAACCATAATTCATGGTCAAACCATTGTAACTTTCATTGGAGACACTTTATTGTTGTAGTAGTGATGACTTCTGGGTGTCATTGCCACCCAAAAATTTTCTTCTCACTTGGAGGCTTTCTAGGTAATCATATATGGTGTTATGTGTGTGTTTGATTACATGTTTACATGATTGATGCATATTCTTTACATGTTATTTTAGTAGATTAATGCACGCGATGAATGAATGGTGAAAGTTTAATAGATCCAAGTTTAAACTCCTGATGGAAAACTGCCCCCCCCCCCCCCCCCAATCTTAGAAGTTTATTTTCTTCCCACTTGTAATTCCAAAAATCGGTATTAGAGCTTAGTTCTCTAAAAAAGAAGCTTTGCAACTTAGAGGAAATATCTTGAAATGTAATTCTACAAGATGGGAAAGACTATTGAGAACTAAGAGATTGAAATATATCTCATACTATAGAAACTGAATGAGGCAAGAGAGGAACCAAAGAAATCCTTAAAGAGAAGGAAATTGATTTCTATTATAGAAAATGACACACTATACAAAGAGATAGACACCACCAAGCTATTTGCAAATGGTAACTCCAAAAAATTTAATGCAATAATTGTAGATTTAATGGAAAAGAACATAATCCAAGCTAAGGAAATCAAAAATCTCAAATTAGAACAAGAATCACAAGCTATACTACTATGTGAGGTGACTAAACAAAAGAAGAAAAGAATCTAGTGGAAGAACTCCTATATGTAATGATGTCTAAATTTAAGAAAACACCATTAGAATTTTCCAACTCAATACCCAAGAAACTATATGACTTAGTTGACAAAAAATGGCATTATTATTTAAATTTGAAAAAACAAATAAGGGAAACCACTTTAGCCTAAGTAATGCTAGAACTAACAAAAGGGAAGATTGCTAAGGCTACTAAGAAATATGGAGTTAGGTTTACACCTAAGTATAGAGCCTTCATCATACTTCAAAACAATATTGAAGATGTGGTGAAGAAATCAACCCAAAAATGGAAACTTATCTATGGGTTGACCACTATTAATCAAGTAGAAGCTGGCCCCTCTAAAGATATACTTGATAACAAAGAGGATGACAATGATGATGAAGAAAAAAAAAATGATGATAAGGAAGATGATATAGTAGGGAAGGAAATTGCAAAACAAACTAATGACAAGGAAACAACTCAACACTAACAAGATGAACAGATTGTATAGGACACACAAATGTTGAGTGTTAGTCCCCCACATGACATAGTCAAGTCTACTAAAACCATTTTTATAAAGAATATTTCTAACCTTTCAGCTTAGAAAGTCAATCCCTTGACTAAAAAAGACCTAAAGAAGATATTGGACCAATCTACACTACAAGCCAAGCTATGTGAAAATCTAGTTTTGGCCACTATAGATGAACTCCAAAAGGTAACAACTGATACCACAAGGGAAAAGCTGAATCCACAAGAACAAAACTTTATATCATCCCTTCAGTTACTCAAGTACAACCTTTTACCCAAACAATAGTAGAAATGTCTACTAAGGTTGATACATTTGATTGAACAGACATAGACTACAATAGAAGAAAAAGGCATTACTACTGAACAACAAGAAGCAGGATAGATAGATTCTTTTGTATCTAAAGCACAAGGAAAAGGTGCTATTGATGTCATTGTGTTAGACAAGAGAAAGTCTAAAGAGACTGAGCAAACACCTAAGCTAAAGGACTAAGAATCTATCTAGGCATTGGTAACTCTACCAACATCTGGTAACTCTCCTATAGAAGTTCTTCAAAATTTGAGCACACAAGTTGTACCATTGTAAATCTCACTACCAGGCTCCAACTCTTTAAAAGTTTAAAAGGTAATTCACTATGGAGATATAACTCTTGATGAAGGGATAATTATTCCTAAGTTTGATTATGATACAATGACACTAGATCAGATAAGCATTTTGCAACAAGCTTTAAAGAAGAAAAAGCATCAAGAAATGCTTAGGAGAGAACATAGGCAAAGGCAAGCACTTCAAGACATGAAATAAATCTTGTTAGCATTATATTGTATTTTTCATTAGTGACAACACTTACTCAAGTCTGAATGATTACCGAATTCATCACTCGGTCTACAGTGTATACCAAGCATTCAGTGGTTACCCTATAGGTTCATCACTTAAGTAGTTCATACTAAGCATTCCTAAAGCTATCGAGTGAGTGCACAGTCAAGTAGTTCATACTAAGCATTCATGAACCTACCAAGTGGGTGTGGAGCCCTGCAGTATCTACCAAGCATACAATGTTCATTGAGCTTCATAGTGTTTACTGAGTGAAAGCAAGGTAAATGAAGGATTCAGTTTTTACTGAGTGATACTATATCTATTGAGTCTCCAATGGTTACTGAGTTACAAGCTACGTTGTATGATTAGTATGGACCGAGCCTTCACTTCTATTGAGTGTATGATGATGCCAAGTAATGTAGTGGACGTCGAGTATCAGAAGGTTACCAAGTCAGCTTGAAGAACTTGAGTTTTCTACTATTTGGCTAACTCAGTAATATTTTGTTCACTTGTGTTTTGGTCGACCTTGCAATTTTAATTATTGGAATGGTATATATGTAATGAACTATATGATCTACAAGGTATGCAAGTAAGTATCAAGATGAACATGTAATATTTTGAGGTGAATAAATGCAAATCACCAGTAGAGCAAAATATTCAGCAAGGTCTACAAGGAGCAGTAAAGATTCAAAAGTCATAAGAGGTGATCTATACTTCAAGGATCTAATTAGCAATCAGTTGTAAGTATATCCATTGTTTCATCCTAACAGGTGAATCAGTTTTGTAAATCCTTTAATAGAGTAGACTTAACAGTCTTTGTATAAATCTCCTAACAGAGTGCATACTTTAGTGTATGTTTGTAAAATCCTCTAACAAGGTGGACCTAGCAGTCCTTTGTGCTCCTAACAGGGTAGATCAACAGAAGTGGTCAATGTAAGCCTTAACAGGCCAACCTCATACTACAGTAACGAATTTTTGTGGGTATCATCCCCACCCCAATTTTACTTTCTATTTGGAAGGTTTCTGGGTTACCAAATCACTATGTACATGTGTTATGGATGTTTGATTTCTCATATATATAGTAGATTAGATGAATGAATGGTGAATAGTATATATGGTTAAAGTATTGAATTGTTTAAAGTTTTGAAGTTACTGATTCACCCTTCCCCTCTCAGTAACCTATCTTATCTTAAATGTTTCCAACAATTGCTATCAGAGCTTTTGTGGTTCTCAGCATAAAAGTTTGACAGCTTGAGCAAAGATCAAGGACAATGGAGATATTTAGGTTTGACAAAGCTATTGAAAATGAAAAGCTAGATCTGGAAATGGCCATGGCTCAACACAAAGAAGTAAAGGAGACCCTTTCTCAATCGCTAAAGAGAAGGAAGGAACTTGCAAGACAAATGAATGACCATTAGTATGTTGAAGAAAAGGTTGAAGACCTTTTAACATCAAGCAGTTCAAATGAAGCTAATGAGGCAATCAAGGAACTCCTAGAAAACAATGGCTCTCTAGAAGAAGAAGTAAGAAAGCTTAAAAGAGAACAAGAAATCCAATCAATCAAGCTATGTGAAGTTTTGGAATAGAGAAACAAGGAAACTATAGACTTAGAGACAAGAAATAATCAATCCAATCAGCATGAAGATATTGTGGATCAACTATCTAATGTAAATGAAGAAATTATGAATCTGAGATCTAAAAATGGAAGCCTAAGGAATGATTTAATCACTAAAAGACAAGTTAATGAAACCTTTCAAAGAGACTTAAGATCTGAAAGAGAAATCAATGAAAGTTTGGAAAATGACCTAAATGCTGAAAAAAAATCAATGAGAGAATGATGAAATCTCAAGCAGACATGACTCAATTAAATCAACAAACTGAGCAAAATCTTCATAGACAAAAAGGTAAAGCTAGACTTGGTTATAAGGAAGAAGGTGAAACCTCCAAACAAGGTGCCCGAAGGAATCAAATACCTACTTGCAATCACTGTGGTAAGTTAGGTCACACATCAAACAAGTGTTGGAGCAATGAAAAAGGTAAATTCAATGGTAAATGCTATAGTTGCAGTCAGCATGGTCATAAAGCTAATGAATGCAAGGAGAAACCAAAATTTGAAGCATGGTCACAAGGCATTCCAATGCAATTCCAAATCATTCAATCTAGCTGAACAATTTGTTAGAGCAATATTTAGATGGGACTACAATACTTGGTGCATATGTCATTATTGTGGAGAATATGGAAATAAATTGGTATAAATTGGTATAAATTGTGCAAGACATCACCTAAGGAAGAAGGACACTACTGTAAGGTGCTATATATGTATAGAACTTGGTCATATAGCTAAAAACTGCATGAACATAGGAAAAGTTGAAGATGAAAAGAAAGTTAAAGTTGAAAACATTCGAAAGTAGATGAGGCAACAGTGGATTCCTAAATCCACTGAGCAAGATAGTTCAAATGATGCCAATGTCGCTCAAGAACTAGGTGACTTCACCATCTCTAGTTAGATCCATAAACAAGGACATGGAACTGCATCTTCTAGTAATATCTCAAGTAATTCCAAAATAAAAGAAAGAAAAATGATCAAATTAGTTTTCTAGATACACAAGGATCAAAGAAAGCATATCTTTCATCGAGTTGCATCTACCGAGGAAAGTCGGTTGAAGACCTTACCAAGCTAGGTCGGGAGTAAACAAAAGTTTTGTTCGATCACCAAATTGTTTAGTGAATGACAGCCTATCAAGCACTATGTCATCTTAGCTACCTTTGTACCAAGCATTTATGGAAAAATTTTCATCAAAAGGGCAGAATTTGATTTCATTCTTCACTGTGATTATAGAGCTAAGAAATTTCCAGCAATTCCAAAGCAAATTCCAAGCGATTTCAAGCAATTTTCAAGTAGAGAATTTGTTCACAATTTTCTTACACCTACTGAGCAGTAATGGCATCTATGAGTAGCAGTAGCACCAAGGCAAAAAGAGGTTCAGAAATGCTAGTTAAAGGTGTGCAGTGGAAGGCACAAAATTTCAAGCTAGTTCTAGCAATTGCAGAATGACTCGACCCTAATGGAGCTCAATCACAAACTCCACCAAAGGTACTTCTCATAAATGACATTCGTACACATTTCAAATGTTCTATTCAAGATATTGGAAACCTAGAAATGGACAATGCCCTAGAAGAAATGAGTGTTGATGGCTCTTTGAAACCCAAGCATAAGTATCTAGAGACCAAAGGGTTAACCCATATCTTGCATATGCCAAGAAGTTTCCAAATTAAGTGGATCCAATATATACTCAGTCATATTCACAACAGGAAACTATGGTTAAAGCAACTAGTGTTAATCACCAAGAAGATGATTCATAAGATTACCGGTCTCCCCATGCTAAATAAAGCAAAAACTACCAAAACCCTAGGTCAGGAGGAGTTACAGAAGCAAACCCTAGCTAAATGGGATGGTAAAGGTTTGAAGATCAACACTGTATCTAACATTGAATTAAGGTTTGGAATTCATGTCATTGCCCACAAACTTTATAGCTCTAGTTGTTTGAATAGTGTGCCCTATGAGGCTGTTGATTTGGCATTCAAAATTGTGAAGAAAAATCTTGAATTTGACCTATCAGAATTGTTGTTGAAACAATTGAACAAAAACATGGATAGCATAAGGACTTTAAAGAATAATCCCTTCAAATTTCGTTCTCTGTTAATTTGTTTATTTTTCTATATTCAAAAATTATTTCCATCAAAGGGCTCATTTGTATGGAGAAAAGATATTCCAATTTTATATTAGATTAATGAGTTTATTGCTGACATGGGTGTAAACTTTGAAAAAGTTATGGATAATTATTTTGAAGATTTCAAAGAAAGAATGAAAATAGGTTCTGAATTCCACCCAAACTAGTTGAAGATTACAAGGATGATGTATGCTTCATGGTTGACTGTGATAACGTATATATTCAGGTTGTCAAACCCTGAGTTGCATGGGTGAAACCTCTTCCTTATGAGGTGAATATTGATGAGGCTAGGGACATTATTGAAGCACTGGTAAATGAACCTGTAGATCCTAAGCTTACTACCTTTGGCACTTATGATGAAGCCAAGACTAGAATTGAGCTTGAAATAAAGCTAGCCCAGGTTGTAAGCAAAGGCAAGAGAAAGATAGCAAAGTTGAAAACTGCAACCGGCCCTCTTATGGTTACTAAAGGAAAAGGTGAGGATGAAGAAGAAGAAGAAGAAGAAGGTGAACAACTTGAATCTAAAAAAGAAGAGGAACCTCCAAAGAAGAAAAGGAGGGCAATTATCACCAAACCTAAGAAGAAGCCTACTATAGTATTCTCTAGAAGAACTAGACAAGGCAAGCAGGAAACTATACTTGTCAAGCCTCCACTCACATTTGAGGAAAGGCTAAAACAATTGGAAGAGGGAGCTAGCATCACAAATTTCAAAGCACTAAAATTTGAAACAAGGACTGATGTAGAGAAAATGCAAATTGAGGAATTGGTACTCAATAATATGGGGAAATGGAAATACTCCCCAGACCAGCTTGCACCTCAAATCTCCAAAGAGATGTTGGAGAGATTGCAACCAAGATGGTAGTTAGCCACCGAAATGGTCAAAGACATATATGAGAAATCCCTGAAGAATCTTCTACCAAGTCTCACTAAAGCATAAATAAAGGAAACAATGAAGAACAATGAAGGTAAAATGATGATTAGATTTCACACATGTTTGATTTTAATTAAGGACATTGAACATTTTGTAAGAGATGCAACAAACATGTGGAAGAACATCTACCATTTGCAAAAGCCCAGTGATCATCCTGTTGAAATCAAGGATGATGACAGTAGTGACAACAATGATTTTGATAGAACTCCATCCATAACAGTTACTCTAGGAGAGTTGCATGCACTAATGAAAGAGAAAGAGGAAGAAGAAAAGGAGGAAGAAAATGATGAAGAAGATCTAGTAAAAATTGCAGCAAAAGTTATTGTATCCCTTCCTCACTCTCTGCCAAAGACTGTTACATCTACTTTGGAGATAGCTTTTGCAAGTGAGATTGTGAGCACAAGAGTCACATCTATTGCTCAATCTTCACCAGCCACCTGCCAACTCCAGGTATCTAAAACTAAAGTTCCAAGCACGTTATCTACCAAGTTTTCTATCACCTCTTCAGCCACCGAGTCAACCTCCTTAGCTCCTTCATCAACAATGATTGTACTAGTAAGTTCCACAATTTTGTTTTCATCAATTCTAGTAAGTTCTACAATTTTGTTTCCATCAGCATCATTTGTATCCACTTCCACTCCAATCAATTCAGATACTACTATGGGTACTCTATTGAGTGTGATACAATTTTTGGGAAGTGTTTCAATTTTTTATCCAGTTAGCATTTCTATTAGCATTCAATCCTTGAGTCCTATCCCAGTTTTCACTGCTAGCCCTTCTATCTCCACTATTGTGTCTATTACTAAGGTCAAACTAGTACTCACAGAAATCAAACAAAAGAATCTATTAAAACTTCTGATCACTGGAAAGGAAATTAGAGAAGACATTGACTTAGACACAGAAACAGTGATTCCTAAGATTGACTTTGACACTGCTACCATTGAAGAGATGAGGTTAGCTAGTCAACTCATAAAGATGAAAGCTACGTAGAAATAGTTAAGATCAAAAAGGGATAAGGAATACAGAATAATTGAGAATGCCAAGGATATAATTACAGATGCTATAGGTGTTGAAGTAGATTCTACTCAACACATTTTGATTTAGTTAGAAGAGGTAGTACATAAATTTAATGAAGATTCTTTTGGACAAGAGAAACTTATTGAGAAAGCTAAAAGAAAATTTGATAATAAGGTGCTAGAGCATGTTGCTCAAAAGATAGCAATCAAGAACTTGAATTGTCAACATTTTTGAGAAATTTTGAATTTTTTTTTAATAATTCAACATCACTTTTTGCCAAACTTTGTGATGTTTCTGGTTTTACTAAAGAAATAAAGCATAAGCTAAATAAGATTGACATTGATATGCAATCAAGTGCATCCAAGTTAAAGGTGGACTCCTCCTCCACAACCTCCCATCACAGGTCAAAATCAGATATTTGAAAGATGTACAGGCAAAAATATTGAGATAGGAAGCAAGGATCTAGTCTACACTCATAGACATCCAACATATGATCCTTCTTATCATAGACACAATGCAAAAACATATTACTCATTGCAAAACATTGGTCCAAGATCAGAACTTCTCAGTGGCTGATCACTTGATCCAATTATCAGCAGAAGTTCAAATTGCTCTCTCCACCTATCAAAATTTGTAGGATAATACTTGGGATAATACTTTTGCCATCATCCTTAAGGTACATCAAGAATTTCTATCTCACTCTAGTGTAGTCATATAAAATGTATATATGTAGTCCTTTGGCATTATTGTCAAAAAGGGGGAGAGATTCAGCATAATAAGTGAGGAGAGTTATCACTATAAGTGATAGAGGGAGTTAGTACTCAATAGAGTTAGCATGTGTACATAAGTATCTTTGTATATACATCATCAAGAAGATATATATAGAAATGTATATGTAGCAGTTCTACAAAGATCGATTTTGAAAAACCAAAATTCTTTGAGTCAAGTAATGTACATATGTTTTGGCTTATAAGCGTTTTGTCACTAATGCCAAATGGGGAGATTGTTGGCATTATATTATATTTTTCATTAGTGACAACACTTACTCATTTCTGAATGATTATTGAATTTATCACTCAGTCTATAGTGTGTACCGAGAATTTAGTGGTTACCTTGTAGGTTCATCACCTAAGTAGTTCATACCGAGCATTCTTGAAGCTACCGAGTGAGTGCACAGTCAAGCAATTTATACCAAGCATTCATGAAGCTATCGAGTGGGTGTGTAGCCCTACAATATCTATCAAGCATACAGTGTTCACCGAGCTTCATAGTTTTTACTGAGTGATGGAAGCCCAGTGTTTATCAAGTAATGAAAGTGTAGTGTTTACCGAGTGAAAGCAAGGTAAACGAAGGATTCAATTTTTACCAAGTGTTACTATATCTACCAAGTCTCCAATGGTTACCGAGTTCCAAGCTACATTGTGTGATTAGTATGGACTGAGACTTCACTTCTACCAAGTGCATGATGATGCCGATTAATGTAGTGGATGCCGAGTATCAGAAGGTTACCAAGTTAGCTTGAAGAATTCGAGTTTTCTACTATTTGGCCGACTTAGTAATATTTTATTCACTTGTTTTTTGGCTGACCTTACAATTGTAATTATTAAAATGGTATATATGTAATGTATTATATCATTTACAAGGTATGCAAGTAAGTATCAAGATGAACATATAATATTTTGAGGCGAATAAATGTGAATCAGTAGCAGAGCAAAATATTTAGCAAGGTCTACAAGGAGTAGTAAAGATTCATCAATCACAAGAGGTGATTTATACTTCAAGGATATAATTATCAATCAAGTTGTAAGTAGATCCACTATTTCATCCAAATAGGTGAATTAGTTTTGTAAATCCTTTAACAGGGTAGACTTAACAATCTTTGTATAAATATCCTAACAGAGTGCATACTTCAGTGTATGTTTGTAAAATCCTCTAACAAGGTGGACCTACTAGTCCTTTGTGCTCCTAACAAGGAAGATCAATAGAAGTGGTCAATGTAAGCCTTAATAGGCCAACCTCATAGTGCAGTAATGAAGTTTTGTGGGTATCATCCCCACATCAATTTTACTTTCTATTTGGAAGGTTTCTGGGTTACCAAATCACTGTGTACATGTGTTATGGATGTTTGATTTCTCATATATGTAGTAGATTAGATGAATGAATGGTGAATAGTATATATGGTTAAAGTGCTGAATTGTTTAAGGTTTTGAAGTTACTAATTCACCCCTCCCCTCTCAATAACCTATCATATTTTAAATATTTCCAACACATTTTTCTAGATGCATTTAGTATTCCAACTCCTAAGAGACCAAGCCACTACTAGAAAAACTATCAGATATAGTTGACAAGGTCAATAATGAAGGCACTGATACTAATGCTAAAGTCTTATAATGGTCTGAAAAGAAATTCTAGAGCAAGGTAAATGAAAAGATATCTTGTGATATAACACTCACTCAAGTTGCATTGGAAACAAAGGTTGAGGATGTGAAGAAGGTACTTGATAATATATTCTCATTGTACACCAAATTGTGTGACCCTACACTCTTCATCCAAGATACTAGACATCATATTCTAAGCCTAGAGAGAAATATCAACATATCAGGTAAAAGGCTACCTCAAAACCCTACTTAGAATGAGAAGCATTTTCATACATTGCTTCAAACACAATGTCAATTAGCTCTGTTAATAGTAGAAGAGGCTAGCATAGGAGCCAAATTGACATGTATATAGGCATCCCTCACCCCACACATGGAAATACTGCACAAGGAACTAGGTTATATAGAAACTCTATTGAAGAAAGACCCCAATCTTTATACCTTACATGGCCTAGTACACCTTGTTGCTAAGATTGCTATCCAAATCAAGTCATTGGATGTTCGATGTGAAAAATTGGATGTAGCTCTCAAAATAATAATGGAAGTCTATAAATCATTTTTGGACAAATACACTATATGTGCAAAGCTAAGTGTCAAAAAAAGGGGGAGAGATAAACCATTGGGGAGAGATAAAGTAGAGATAAACCATGGGGGAGAGATAAAGAAACAACAAGAGACTAAATAAAGGAAGAGCCAAAAATAGAGAAATATAGAAGTGGAGTATGAACAAAGGGGGAGCAATGAAATAAAAGAAAGGAATACAATAAAATAAAGTAATATCAATGGGGTGATATACATTTTTGAGATATTTTTGAGATTCTTTTTTTGAAAGGAAAAATAGTAAATAGATATGGATATCAGCTATAATAGAGCCTATCAAATCAAAGAATATTAGATACAATGCATTCAAGTCAGAGAGAAGCATAGATTATGGATACAAAATAGACACATTAACTTAGGGGGAGTTATCAATTTTGAGTAGGCTATTGCATAATTTCAATTTTTTCTGGAGTTTGTTTATAAGTCGATTCATGAAAATGTTATGCTCGAGAAGTTAAGAAAAATATTGTATATTTAAGTGTTTTTGACATTCATGTCAAAGGGGGAGATTGTTAATCTCAAATTGGTTTTGACAAGTGAGTATCAACACACTTAAACTATTTACTTAGTTCATGCCAAACTAGTAATAAATGCCAAGCACAACATGTAAATGTTAGACCATGCCAAGTTGTAATCAATGTTTAGTCACTCATGTACTGAGTCACTCAAGTTCCAAGTAGATAGACCATGCCGAGTGAATTCATATACCGAGTAAACAGTGGATGTCGAGGAGTTTAGGTGCTAAGTTAGTAGTAGGAACACAATGTATGTTGAACATCAGAGACTTCATATGCTGAGTGAAACAATTTGGACATTTTTTTTGTAATGGCACAAACAACTATGTAAACCATTTTTGAGCTGACTTAAGGATGGTTTATGATATTTTGAAGAGAAGAATGAATCTATATGTAGATTGCCTATGCAATTGCATGCAGCCAATTAGAGAAAGGGAAGATTTAAGTAGAAAAATGAATGAATTTTAGCTATAGATTCATATCTAACCCTAAGCCACTAAAGTCTTCTTAAGGAGGATGAAGCCCTAAATTCGTTACAATGACCATGATGAGAATAGTGTACAAGGGGTAAATGATCGAATTGGAAGAGTAAACAAGATAGTTTGTAGAGAATTCAAGGTGACTTAGTAGTAAGAGTGAATTGTAAAATTAGTTAAGAAAAGAACATAGGATAGAGAAGGATACAACAATGATACATAGGATCGTGAAGGATCAATTAGACATTGTATAGAGGCAATCTGTTATCAAGTAAGCTAGTGCTATCCATAGGATCTATGTTGAGACATTTCAATAGGCAATTTGAGTTAAATCTCTTGATGAAGTAGTCCTAATACATTGTATGAAATCATTTAATAGGATTTTTACTTAATTTTAAGTTGAAATCCTTTAACAAGGTGGGACTTAATAGTCTTTGTAAGCCTTTAACATGGCAGGCCTTTCATAGAGCAGACAATGATTCATGGTCAAACCATTGTAACATTCATTGGATACACTTTATTGCTGGAGTAGTGAAGTTTTTTTTGTGTCATTCCCACCCCAATTTTACCTTCTCACTTGGAGGGTTTTAGGGTAATCATAACTGGTATTATGCGTGTGCTTGATTACATGTTTACATGATTGATGCATGTTCTTTAGATGTTATTTTAGTAGATTAATGCATGTTATGGATGAATGGTGAAATTTTAATAGATCCAAGTTTAAACTCCTCATTCACCCCCCCCCAAAGAGACACCCTTAGAAGTTTACTTTCTTCCCACTTGTAATTAAAACAAGAATATGACAATAGACCATAATCACCAAATAGTAAAGAATAGAACAACTGCACATGGTACATCCAAGATCGACATCTAGCTATTAGATATCAATGGTATAAGAAAAACTAGCACCTAAACTCATGGAACCTAAATGGTCCATTCTTGCCATGCTAGGGAGATAATCTCAAGTTTGTAAAAGTACAAAGTTGTGTCACCTTTTAGGTTGACTTATCAAATTGACTAAATTTGAGTATTTCTATCTAAAAATCAAATTTGTTCAAACATATGATCTAGAGAAATTTATTCTAGCTAAGTTATATATGGTCTCACACTTTTGCAATTGGAAATGTCTATTAAATGCATATTTTATACTAGCTTATATCAAATTACAAAAGAAATAAAATTATTTCAGAAAACTAACATTTCAATAACTCTTACAAACTTTTATGATACATTTTTAATAAAATGTAAACATTATTTTATAGAGTTAGATATAGTATATTAAAAAGTACCACAAGTAATATTTTAACACTTGAGAAGATGTCAAGTTAGAGAAAGAAAAAATATTAAATCATATCAAAAAAAATTAAAAATCATATGACATTCTAGAGGAGAGAGCCCTCTTCAAGAATGTATAATTTTTCTTTTGGTTAGGGAAGATTTATTTTCAAAAATGTGGTGGGAGATGAAAACTATCAATTTCAGATGAGTTAATTTTGAATTGTTATAAAAGATAAACTATAGGTCTAAAGACAATTTTTATTTTTGATTGTTCTAGCTATAAATTTTATCAATGAAATAATCTAAGATTGAAATTAAATAAGTTCATTTACACATTATTTTGTGGTGGGAACTAGATCCCTAATTTTCTATGCTTTTTAGCAAGTAAAAAATTGTCTTTAAAAATTAGGAAAATATATCAATTCTTATTTCAAATAATTATTAAAAATTATAATCCTCAAACTCATCCATTTTTACACATTTCATTAGTTTACTTCATTATCAAATTCTAAATAATACTACCAATTTTATGTTATTGAAGATGAAAAAATATACTTTTGTTAGCCTTTTCCTTTATAAAAGGGTGACACAGGTTTGTGCTTTGTCCCTTTAAAAATTATTTTTATTTCTCATGTTCCAAATGAATAACAATATAAAAGTCATAACAATAATCTAAGTCAAAAAATCCTAATAGCAATCTATCTCAAGGTACCAACTACACAAGTAACATCTAATCCTAGAGGAAAAAAAGACATGGATTATGTTGATCTCAAATTGGTTTTGACAAGTGAGTGTCTATACACTTAATTCATTTACTTAATTCATGTCAAAGAAGTAGTATATATCGAGCACAACATGTATAAGATAGAGCATGCCAAGTCCATAGTGAGTGTTGAGTCATTCAGATGTTAAGTCATAATATATAAATTAGTATATGTCAAGCATAAGAGACTTTAGATGCCAAGTAACACATTTTTTTCATAGTTCTTTATAAGGACACAAACTACTATATAAATCATTTTTGAGCTAAATTATAGATTGAATTATGGTATTATGATGATATGGATGAATCTTAACTTTGAATCCCTATGTATTACATTCATCTAATTAGGTAAAGGGAAGGTTTAAGTGGAAAATGGATGAATCATAGCCATTGATTCATACCTAACCCTAAGTCACCTTGATCTTCTTAAGGAGGAAAAACTTTAAACTTCATATGCATGTCAAAGGAGTGAAGAGAGAAGTTTGCATGTGCAAATAGAGCATTAATGGTTGGTGAGGAATTAAGAATTGAAATCTCATTACAAAATTAGTTAAAGGAGAATAGAGGAACAAAATAGTATATAGAAGAAAGACTTATAATCAAGAAGGATCGATAATACATCAATTTAGATGTGGTCTATCATCAGGCAACAAAGTGCTAACTGTGGGATCAATATTGAGACATTCTAATAGGTGAATTAGTTAAATCTCTTAGTAGAGTAGTCCTAATAGGCTGTATTGAAATCCTCTAACAAGGTGCTCACTTAATTTCGAGTTAAAGTCCTTTAGCAAGGAACACTTCTTACAAGGTGTTCAAATCCTTTAACAAGGTAAGACCTAACAGTCTTTTGTAAGCCTTTATAAAGGCAAACCTTTCATACAATATATCATGTTTCTTGATCAAACATTGTAACCTTCATTAGATATTCTTTATTACTGTAGTAGTGAAGATTTGTGGGTACCATCCCCACCCCAATTTTACCTTCTCATTGGATGGTTTCTAGGTAATCATATATGGTGTCACATATGTGTTAATGTTTACTTATTTTAATGATTTAGATATACATGCTTCACATGGTATTTTAGTTTACTTATTGAATGTATGAGATGGATGTATGGTGAATGTTTTATGGGTCAAAGTTTAAACTACTAATTCAACACCCACTCCCCTCCCCACCCCCCCTCAGAAGTTTACCTTTCCCATTATTATTTCAACAGTTGGTATCAGAGTTAAGTTCTCTAAAAGAGAAGATTTGTAGCTTTGAGGACAAATCTTGAAAATAGAAGTCTACAAGTTGGGAAAGATCATTGAGAATCAAGAAATTGAAATACAACTCATTCTATATCAATTGAATGAAGTAAGAGAAGATCTAAAGAAATATTTGAAGAGAAGGAAGAAAATTGCTATTGAGGAGAATGACATGCAATATAGAGAGATGGACACTACTAAGCTATTTTCTAATAGAGACTCCAATGAATTTGATGCAGCATTACATATCCAATGGAAAATAACAAAGCCCAAGATGAGGAAATCATAAATCTCAAGTTAGAGAAAGAATCACAAGCCATACTAGTATGTGAGGTGACGAAACAAAAAAAGAAAGCTATGAAAGAAAAAACCATGATTGTAGATGACAAAATAGTTTTGACCAACAGACTGGAAGAAAAATCATTATAACTAACTAATATTTCTAACATGGAATTGGATACTCTGAGTCAAATGATGAATGCCAGCTATGAATTTAATGTCAAGGACATTGAGATAGCAATGTTGAAGTTGCAGAATGAGGAATTGAATAATGACCTGAAAAGGGAAAATGAATTTGCTAAAAATTTCAATAAACCAAGTGAATCCATCAAATACTTTGAGCAATTATTGAGATCCTCTAGATCCAATAATGATACATCTAGATTGGGATACACAAGTACTAAAGAAGGAGAGTCATGCAAAAGTGCTGAAGAAAGAAGAAACAAAGGTAAGAATTCTAAACCTACTTGTCATATTTGTGGTAAGAAAAGACATATTGCTAATGTGTGTAGGAGCAAGACTGTAAATCAAAATATAAAGCATAAGAGTATGGTTTACTACCATAAGTGCAACAAACAAGGTCATCAAACACATGAATGCAAAACTAAGGCCATGCACACACAAATATTTGAAGGATGTTATTATAAGTTCTATCCAAAGTATGGACATAGAACTTTTGAGTGTAGATCCAAACCCATGGGGTCATTAGATAGGCAAACAAAGGTGAAGAACAATGGCAACACTTACAACAAGGATTATAATACAAGATATAGCTATCATTATTGTCAAGAGGATGGACATGTACCTGAGAATTGCATTAGAACACACTTCAAAATTGACTACAAAAGGTGTTTGTGACAAACAACATGTTTTAGTTGTTTGAAGATTGGTCACATTGGTGAATATTGTCCAACAAGGTCAAAGGCACCAAGTTGTGAGTTCAATAAAGGTAAAAGCAAAGGCAAGAAAAATATTGAAAATGTCATAAATGAAATGAAAAAGAAATGGAAGAAAAAGGAGAATTCCAGTACATCAAGTAGAGAAGGGATCACTTCACCCAATGGGTCAGGTGATCACAAGTCATCAAACTAAGCAATGAAGAGGTATGTGGAATTGATATTCAAAAGTTATATCATACATTAGTTCAAATGATTTAGTACTAAAAAGCCTACATAAGCATGAATAAAGATGCAAGATGTTATTAGGAATCAAAAGAAAAAGTTTTAAGTTTTTCATGTTATTGTTGAGCATGAAAAGTTTCCTATGATTATTCAGTGAAATGTTAGAGGATGTCAAGCTAATAGACTAGCTAGTTGTTGCCAAGCTCATAATGATTGTCAAATGAATGAAAAGACTAATGGATGTTGAGTGAGTCAAAAATTAGTTGATGCTGAGCTCACTACTGTGCAAGCTCTTAGTATTAATTGTAGTATTTCAAAGGGGTATTTTATTTATTTCAGCTCATTTTACATCATTCAAAATCAAGAAAGAGCAAGGAAAGCTAACTTAGGTAGTCTAGAAATCCATCCAAAGAACCTACAAAAGATATAGATAAAGATGCCAAACCATTTGGTAATTATGAGATGGCCAAATCTAATATTACCATGGAATTAAAGACTGCCTCTATCATCAAGAAAAAGGAGAAGTTGGTAAAGATGTTAAAAGCTAAATTGGGTGAAGGTGTTGAGCAGGAAAATGATGAAGAGGAAGAAGTCACTCAGATCCAAGCACCACTTTCATTAACACAAGGATTGGGAGAAGATTAGCAAGAAGAAGAGAGAGAAACTATAGATGATGCTAAGGAAGAAGAAATCAAGGAAGCACCTTCTCCTACCGATAAGAAAAAGAGAAAGGCTAAGGGACAAACAATGACAAGATCAAAGAAGATAGCCAAACCAAGCCAGCCCAAACCTACAACACCTACAAGAAGGGATAGTGCACATGTCACAGTACAAAAGGATAAAGAGGAAGCCAAACCTACATAGTAGGAAGGAGGAACAAAGAAAAGGCCAAGGAGAATGTACATTGCTCAATCTAAATCTAATGAGGAAAGAATAGAATCTGATGACAACAACCAATTCTAGATGAGTCACAATCCATCTTCAGATTTAGACAACCTATGTGAGAATGTTAGGAATAATGCAAATTTATCAAGATTTTCTCACATTGGTTTTGATTATCTTGGAAAACTTGAAAAGAATCAAGTAGAGGAGGCAATATATGCCATGATTAAATTTTTTAAGAAAGCCCCTCTAGAGATTGCAAACTTAGTGCCTAAAAGTTTATATGAAAGAGTTGAGCGAAAATGGCATTACTATTTGAAGTTAGAAAGACAAATTAGGGAAACATCCCTTGCTCAAGTTATGCTTGAACTCAATAATGAATAGATAGTAAAACTCATAAAGAAATATGGTATTTAATTTGTTCCCAAATATAAAGCATTTTGCATTTTGCAAAACAATATAGAAGATGTTGTATAGAAGACTTGTTAATGTTATAATTTTGTTAGATAAATTATATTATATATATGAGATATATAATATATGACAGATATTATATATATGAGATATATAATATATGACAAATATTATATATGGAATAATTAACTTATATTAAGAGTGACATATATATATATATATATCTTGTTATAAAACTATTATAATATATTGAGGATATATATTACTTGTGTTATAAGTATAACTAATGTAAGCTAATATGTCAAAGGGACATGTCTCTTTAAGAGACATGCCTCTTTATTTCCTATATATATTTGTTTGTATAGTAACTTGGAAAACACATAAAAGATCCATAAGTGGTATTACAAGTTACAGAATAGATGAATGATCATATTACACTAACATGGTATCAGAGCCTAGTTCAAATATCTAATATTTGTAGGAAAATTTACATTAATAAGGAATATGGATTTCTTTAATCGTGATGTGGGCTGCTCCATATTAAGACTAGTGATTTCAATGCATGGAGTGTGTATCATTCCACATGTTCATTCATCGGATGATAATCTTAATCTTTCTTATCTTTAACATGGCAACAATCCACATGGTATCTTATGTGGTGGAAAATGCATTGTGAAATCCACCATGAATGGAGGCTTAAATATTTTATCAAACTTTATTATTGCCATGAGTAGATATGCGTGAGGAAGAATCACATCTTACCTCCAGTCAGACTGGAGATTGCAGGGCAGCAAAATGAAATAAGAGATAAAACATTATTTTAGTGCATCCATTTAGGTATTAAATAATTTTTTTAGTGTGAAGTTCCAGATTTAAAATGGCCATTTGTAGAAGGTTGTGGCTGAAGGACATAAATCTTTAGTTCTAAGCATTGGGACATATCCCCAATACACCATAAATTTGTTGTGGAAGAGAATTGTTTATAGATTCGTTAAAGAGTTGTGGATTGGATAGTTATTATTTATAGGCATCTACAGACATGATAGCCACACTACAATTCCAGAATTCATCTGTTGTCTCAGGTGAATATTATTGGAAACACTCGAAAAGATCTTGTGTAGAGACCATTCATGATACGAGTCTACTGTGGATAGGCACACTGAGTACTGAGCGTCACATTTTCAATATGCCTTCGCAATCTAAATCCAATGAGCAGTCACCCATTAAAGAAAAGGGATGGAAGTTGGTCCAAATCATTCAGGGAGATTTTGATTGTGTTTTGTGACATGAGAATTCATCTGCGGGTAATACTTTTTGTCAAGGTCTAATTGTTGGGTTGAAACTGCACATTCTATTATGGGAACAACAAGGAGTCAAAGAGAAGTTATTGTTGTTTAATGCCCAGACTGAGCCACATTTCAACTTGAATTTGAGTGCTGATTTTTGGGTTTTTTTTTCAAACTACTCTGGTCAAACTTGTACCTGGACTACACATTTATGAGGAAGATGTATCTAATAATGGGAAATAATATCAACTACAAGTTGTGCTGAAGATTAAGACTTGGCATTGATTTATTAGCAGATCACTATTGCATGTGGTTTGCTATTAGAGCCTAATATTTGGATGTGTATGGTTGCAGGAAGGAATATTAACAGTCCTAGAGCATTCATGGAAAACATTAAGAAAAAGTGTGGTTTTTCATATCACTCAAGCTTATAGCATTAGAGAATCAAAACTGGTGTACCTCTGTTGTAACATGAACAAGAAACAAAATAAATGAGAGCTAGAAGGTTCAATAAAGTTATCAAATCTTGCATAGAAAAGGGGCTCATTACAGTGGTTTTAGAGCTAGGCATTTAGTCTGACTATTTAATTCTGCTATAGAAGTATTCAAAGATAGATTGTGTATGAATGTAAAGGGAAATATCCGAACATTTTATGAATAATATTTGGAAAAACTATTTGTATCCTTGTAATAATTGTTTTCATACATTAGAAAGATGGTGCATTTTATGTGGATATTGAAGATGCATACTTTCCCAGCACAAAGTTACAAGAAATAATGTTGCAAGTATTAAAGAAGGAAAGTTGAAGTTGCATGTTGACGGGCTTATCAAAATGCAAGTTTTGTAGTATATTAAAAGGATTCCATTAAACACATAGATTCGGTATAATAAGCATCAACATAATTCTACTCAAGTTATAGACACAAGACAAAAGTGGATCTTATGGGCGAATGATGTAAGAGTGGGAATTTTAAATTGAGGGGGGAAAATAATAAGCAATTTTCCATTCCCACTTGAAGAAAATTTAGAGGGAAGATGTTTCATTCTAAAATAAACTAAGAAGGCATTTTATGATTCTATGGATTTGGACCCTCATTCACAGATAAGTATTTCTCATCTGTCAGTATTACACTTATCTACTCTTTATAGTCTCTCTCTTATTTGTACTTCTATATGTGATATAAAGAGTCATTTGCCTTAAAAAAAAATTCCTTTTTCTTTGAGGAAGTCCTTGCAAGAAATAAGATTGGAACATTAGGCATGCTACCAATTTTTTACAAACTCAATCTTATGTTAGTATCTTCAAAGAAGTTATGATTCATTAATCATCTAATGATTATGTTGAATAATGTGAGGCTCTTGAAGAAAATATCCTTGATGATTATGATTATGAGAGGGAGTCTAATAGTTCATTAGAGGTTACCTTGGAGAAATAGATGTAGCAAAAAATAAAAATGCTTAAATCAAACTTTGATGATCTTGGTTGAGAAGGAGTAGACCTTGTTGATTGATTCTTCACTAGTCAGAAATGATAACAGCTAAAGGACTATGATTCACGGGATAAAATCTCATGTATGTAGGTTGGAAGGCCTTATGCTATCAGGATAACCATTGAACTAAGGAAGCATGACATGACTTGCTACCAAGAGGTTAGAAGGATGATAAAAAATTTATAGGAAGTTTGATACTTCATCAGAGAGAACCTTGTGCCAAGAGGTCAGAAAAGTTGATATCAAACTAAGAGAGAGAAACCTTATTGTCTAATATGTTTTATAGTGAATGTTGTGACAACACTACATGACAGTATTCGTGGAGACTTCATGTTAAATTTTATGTCATACATGTATGAGCCTATCCCCTATGTACATCATGAAGAAGTGATGACTTCTAAATGATTATCACTTGTATTAGGAGAAGTTGTTGTAAAGTGATTTCCTTACAATAACTTGTAGCATGATTCATTTTTTTGAAATCGTTTCATGCAAAGGCTTTATCTTATAAATCAACAACTAGGTGATTGATATCATTAATTTGATTATCTACAAGTCGCTTGTATAGATATATTTTTGGTACTTGGTGTATATCTTGCCTTGATATTCTAATAGGCCATTACCACATTGAATACTTGGTGGATATCATTTAGTTGATGTTCTGGTAGGCCATTACTCAGAGTATTTGGCTAATATCATTTGATTGATATTCTGATAGGCCAATGGTCATGTTACCAAATATGATATCAAATAGTAATTGGTGAATATCATATGTTGATATTCTAATAGGCCAATATTTACATGATATCATATTCTAGAAATCTTCTGATCAAATATTTCCTATATGTATTATTTTTAAAATATTATCTATGTGTTTTATCCTTCTTCATAAAGAGGGAGTGTCAATGTTATAATTTTGTCGGATAAATTATATTATATATATATGAGATATATAATATGTGACAAATATTATATATGGAATAATTAACTTATATATATATATATCTAGTTATAAAACTATTATAATATATTGAGGAGATATATTACTTGTGTTATAACTATAACTAATGTAAGCTAATATGTCAAAGGGACATGTCTCTTCAAGAGACATGCCTCTTTATTTCCTATACATATTTGTTTGTATAGTAACTTGGAAAACAAATAAAAGATCCATATGTGCTATTACACGTTATAGAATAGATGAATGATCCTATTACACTAACAAGACTATATACTTGTGGAGAGTCACATATGGGTTAGCTATACTAAAAGTAGGTGAACAAGAGCCTATTGAGGTTAAATATGATGAAGAAGATGATAAAAATGAAGGCACAATTGAGGGAGGTATAGAAATAAATATAAATGACCAAGCAATAGCTGAGGTAGAGCAACAACAAGAACAAAGTATACAAGATACACAATTGCCAAATGTTAGCTCTCAAAAAATAGCAAGTGTAAATACTAAAATAGATATAGTAAAGGATGTTTCTGATCTCACTACTCATAACATCAATCCCCTAATAAAGGAATATCCAAAAAGGATACTTGATCAATCTACACTAAAGGATAAATTATGTGACAACCCTATATTATTGATTGTAGATTAGTGACTAACACTACAAGGGAAGAGGTGAAAACATAAGAACCAGCTACCATCACCCATCAAGTCACTAATGTACAATATTTAGATATAGTACTAGAACCTACACCAACAAAGGTTGATACAGTTGAAGCAAATAAAGTGCAAACTCAAGACACTACTAAAACATAGAGTCAAAGAGGTCAGATATATTTATCTACACCTCTAGTACAAGTTCAAGGTACATTTGAAGGCATTGTGGTAGAAAAGGATAAGCCTAAAGAGACTGAGTACACACCAAAGCTAAAGGAGAAAGAAACCATTCAAGCCCTAGTAACTTTACCAAAATCTAGCACTCCTTCCAATCACAATCTTTAGAGACTGAGCATAGATGCAACACCTTTACAATTCTTAGTGCCAAGTCCAAGTTCATCAAATGTAGAAGAGGTCATAACATATGGGGATGTAATCCTATATGAAGAATTTATTTTGCCAAAGTATGATTATTCCATAATGATAATAGAGTAGATGGGTATACTACAAGATGCCCTAGCTAGAAAGAAGCATCAAGAATAGCTCGAAAGGGAGCATAGGTAGAAGTAAATTTTACTTTATATTAAAGACATCTTCCTAGATGCATTCAGTCTACCTACTCCAGATGAAATAAAGCCACTTAATGAAAAATTGAAAAATAGAGTGGAAAAGGTACATGATGTAGACTTTGATACTTATGCAAAATTATTTGAATGGTCAAAAAAGAAATTTCAAAGTAAAGTGAATAAGAAAATACAAGGTGACATGACACTAACACAAGACACATTGGCAACTAAGGTAGCGATTGTGAAGAAAGTACTTCAAAACGTTTTCTCACTGTACACCAAATTGTTCAACAACACACTCTTCACACAAGAGACAAGGAATCACATCTTAAGCTTGGATAGTAACATGTAGTTATCAGGAGCTAAATTTCCAACGACTCCAGCTAAAAGTAAGAAACATTTAGAACTTTATTGAAAACCTAGAGTTAGTTAGCAACATTATCTGTAGAAGAAGCCAACATAAGGGCCAAACTGATTAGCATCCAAACCATATTGACTCCTCACATAGAGATTTTGCACAAGGAGTTAGGCTATGCAGAAATTCTTATGAAGAAATACCCCAATCTTTCAACATTAGATAACCTAGTCTACCTTGCTGCCAAGTTGGCCATCCAAATTAAGTCTTTGGATGTAGCTTGTGATAATTGGGATCTAGCTCTTAAAATTATCCTCGACGTCCATAAATCTTTCTTGGATAAAAAAACTATTAGTGTATAGCACATTGACATTAGTGTTAAAAAGGAGGAGAAAAGAATTGGGGGAGGAAGTAAAATCTTAAGAATAAGGAGAGAGAGAGAGAGAGAGAGAGAGAGAGAGAGAGAGAGAGAGAGAGAGAGAGAGAGAGAGAGAGAGAGCATGGGGGAGAAAGTATGAAATAAAAGAATACCAATTGAGGCATATCTACTTAGTAGGAGTAACATTTTGAGAATTGAACTAGATCTAACAACTCAAGGGGAGTTCTTAGATTTTGAATAAGTTGATGCAAAATTTTGATATTTTTAAATTTTGTATAGTAGCTGAATAAGAGATATGTTATGCTCATAAAAATAAGGACATCAATGTATGACCAAGTTTTTTTGACACTAATGTCAAAGGGGGTGATTTTTGATCTTAGATTTGTTTTGACAAGTGAGTGTCTATACATTTTAGTCATTTACGCAGTTCGTGCCAAACAAGTAGTATATGTTGAGCACAACATGTATAAGATAGAGCATGTCGAGTCCATAGTGAGTGTCAAGTCACTCAAGTGATAATAAGAAAGTGTATACAAAGTGATATAGGAGCTAAGCAAGCAGTGCATGCCGAGTCACAATATAGAAATCAATATATGCCAAGCATTAGAGACATCGAATCTTGAGTAACATAGTTTTGTCATAGTTATTTGTAATAGCACAAAATACTAAGAAAATTATTTTTGAGCTGACTTATAGATTGAATTATAGTATTTTGATAATAAAGATGAATCTTAAGTTGGAATCCCTATGTATTACATGCATACAATTAGGTAAAGCAAAGGTTTAAGTAGAAAAATGGATTAATCATAGCTGTTGATTCATCCATAACCCTAAGTCACCTTGATCTTCTTAAGGAAGACAAACCCTAAACTTCATATGCATGTGGAAGGAGTGAAGAGAGAAGTTTTTATGTGCAAATAGAGTATTCATGGTGGCTAAGGAATTATGAATTGAAATTTCATTGTAAAATTAGTTAACGGAGAACAAAGGAAGGGAATAGTATACAGAAGAGAGACATCTAATCAAGGAGGATCAAGAATACGCCAGTTTAGAGGTTATCTATCATCAAGCAACAAAATGCTAACTATAAGATCAATGCTAATACATTCTAATAGGTGAATCAATTAAATCTCTTAACATAGTAGTCCTAACAGGCTATATTAAAATCCTCTAGCAAGGTGCTTACTTAATTGTGAGTTAAAGTCCTTTGACAAGGCACACTTCTAATAGGCTATTGAAATCCTTTAATAGGGTAAAACCTAATAGTCTTTTTAAGCCTTTAATAGGGTAGGTCTTTCACAAGGTAGATCATGTTTCATGGTCAAGCATTGAAACCATCATTAGACACACTTTATTACCATAGTAGTGAAGATTTGTGGGTGTCATACCCACCCTAGTTTTACCTTCTCATTAGAGGCTTTATGGGTAATCATATTTGGTGTCATACATGTGTGAATTTTTACTTGTTTACATGATTTAGATGTACATTCTTTACATGGTATTTTAGTTTACTTATTGGATGTATTAGATCAGTGATCCCACAACAATGGGTTCCACTTTCTCACCAATTTTGACACTAAAATCAATATTTTTGAAACAAACCTCACATTGAAGTGACTATATCTCTAAAACTATGAATAATTTGAAGATGATGTAAACTAGTGATTTCTAGTACTCTATTCCTACTTTGTAACCATATTTTTAAATTAAAAAAAATAAAATTGTTTAAGTCAAATTTTTCTTCTCCCACAAAAAGTGGTACATATGAAAAATCAATATTTTTTAAGAGTGATAGTCATTTTGACAAGCATAATATTTTTATATAAATGATAGGGAGGTAATTCTTTTAGTGTTGGATTTGTAATATCAATATCTAGAGGATGCATTTGGTTTGATTCAATTTGGTTGAATATTATATAGTTTATGAAGTTTTGAAGTGACATCAATCATAATTCAAACATACTTTCATTTTGACATGGATAACTTGAACTCAATTTATCATAAGTAATTTTTTTTTTTTTAATAGAAATATATCTTAGTAACCTAGTTTGTAGATATTTTTCAAATTTTTTTGACCTAATTCACAATTTTTCCCAAAGTGTCAAAGTCAGTTGATGTTCAATCATTAATAAACCAATAATGAATTAAACTCATATTTATAATTCTTAATGAATATAATACCAATTAAAATTATAGTCATTGGAAACCTTGCTCCAAGAAGCACAATTTGAAATTTATTGATTTATAGTATGATATTATTTGATCCCATTTTTGATGGTGAAAACACCATTTTTTCTATTTTTTAAGAAAATAGAAAAAAGAAATTAGAAACATATGTTCACATTAACATGTGTTCACACCAACCTATTTTATATGTTCATGTGAACATATGTTTTTAAAAAATTTCAATTTTACAATGAAAATAGTAAATTTTATGTGTTCACGCAAACATGTATAGCAATTATGTTGGTACGAACATGCCTAGGTATATTTACTTATTTTCATGCAAACATAAATGCAAGTAATGTTTGCACAAATATTTCCTTAATGTTTGTAAGTGCAATTGAAAATTAGAAATTGGAAATTTTCATCCATTTCCAATTTTGTTCATGCCACAAAAGTGGCACCCAGTACTGTGGGATCACCTAAATGGATGTATGGTGAATATTTTATGGGTCAAAGTTTAAACTACTAATTCACCCTCCCCCCCTGCTTAGAAGTTTACCTTACCTATTGTTATTCCAACATATGAAACCTAATATGCAAGTGGGAAAGTGTCACCACATTAATCAAATCTAAGGCTACACTAGAATTCTCTCAAGACCCCAACCCCCCAGTGACTCTATGAAGCATCAATATGGTTTCTTACAGATAAGGCATACTAACAAGGCCAGGTCACAACCAAGCATCCTCTCTACTCGCATCCTTGTATGTACTAGAACTCAAGGCATGGGTGAGGTAATATATTGATTATAGTTAATTTATTTTAGCCCCATTAATGAAAATATTATCGCTTATTAATACAACTTACAATGGGTTACCCATGCAACCTCTATAGGCCTCCAACCTCCATTGCAAGCCACTTTCCAGCATACACATAGAAAACCTAACTTTAGCTCATAAAGGTATACCTCATAAAATCACAATAATCTCATTAGTCATAGGAAACTAGAAAGAACTAATACATAACTGATCAAAACCTCAAAGGTTATCTCATGAAAATACAACACATTAGTATACAACCAAGAACTAGATCTCATCACAGAAGCATATAATAATTATTTTCACATGTATCAATGGAAAATAATGTAACTCCACACACCCATCATAGGAAGAAAACACAAAATAACAATTGTTTTTTTATCCCAAGTTTGGTTTTCTAGTAATGAAGCTTTTATTTAACTTTCCTAAAGATTGTTTTGAGTATTGTTTAAGTTTTTCAGTTTATAGTGGTTTCTAGTAGATATAGTTTCCCTAGTTTAGTTAACCATAATATAATCCCATATTCTCATAGTCTAAAAGAACCTTTTTCTTGTAAAACTACACTTTGTTTTAATTCCTAATATGATTATATAATTGACATTTTATTATTAAATAACATTAATAAATATAAATAAATATAGTATAATATGTTTTTTTAAAGAATTTAAAAAACTTACAAAAGCTTAACCTGTAAAGTAGGGATGACAGTGATAGCCGCCAAGGAAACCAAAACACTACCAAAAGTAGCCATGATGCTACTAATGCAATAGTTGTTACATTTTCTTAGGTTTAATCTGTGTGTTGTGAGGTACATAGTGGAGTGGGAATATGGTGGCCCTCACCCCTACTTGAATTATTTAGAATAACTAGGGGGGGGGCGTGAATAAGTTATCCAAGGTCTAAATGTATAAATAAAAAATTTCACAACTTAGCAAACCCATATCCATAAAACATTCTCATCATGCATGCATCCATTAGATCAAACTATCACATAAATTCGTCGGTTACTATCAAATCAACTTTGCAAAAATGTAACCATGAAACATAACAGATTCAATAAAAAATTTGACACAATGATTTATTGTGGAAACCCAATTTGAGAAAAAAAATCAGTAACATACTACTAATTCTAACTCTTCTAAAGTGATGCCTTGTGAAAGGCCAACCCTATTAAAGGTTATAATGCACACTATTAAATGTGACTTGGTTAAAGGATTTCAATAACCTTGCTAGGAGTGAGCCTTGTTAGAGGACTTTAGATCATTCACTTGGAATGTCACCTAATTAATATATTTACAAATGACTATCATGTCAACCTTAATCTAAAGAATTTACCCTAGATTGGTACAATGATTAGAAAGTAACGATAAGGCTCAATCTCATATGTTCAACTTACAACACACTTTCATATTATAGATCTTTTCTTTAGTACTCCATCCTTCTTGGATTTTATAAACTTTAGCTCTGATAGCCTATTCACCCTTCAAGCATCCATACTCTTAAGTCTTCTTACTTTGCATGCCAATTGAAAACTCTATAGTTTGGCTTCCATATGAAACAATAGCCTAGACTCTTTGTCTTTCTTGTGTTCTTACACATGCCAACTATTGTTTCATGTCTTGCATCCCCTTATAAAGAGAAATTAGATCTTTTTTCATTCATCCTCCATCGTCCATTTTAGGGTTAGGTAGGATTAGGTAGGATTTAATGAATCTACCCATATTTTATTATTTTATTCCCCTCTAGAGACTTCTCCTTTAATCCTAGTTGAATTCAACTCAAAATAGTTTATCTTCAATTCTGTGCCACCAACTCATCAATCATATCTTACATATATTTCACACAATCAAAGAAATAAAACTTCTCATCTTAGATTCATTGAATTCACAATCTTTCTCATAATGCTAACACTTGGCATTAACTTGCTTCTAATGCTCAATACATACTGTGTTCCTTGGCATCCACTATTTAAACACTTGGCATGAAGTAAAGTTTATTGGTGCTTGGCATCAACTAAACTTCACTCAACTTACATTGTATTACTAAGCATATAATCATCTTTGACTTTACTTAGATCTTACTAATTTTTTTCTTGGCTCAGAGTAACTTTTGTCGAAACCTATTGTACACTCACTCAAGCTTGGTAGACACAATTTTTTAAACTTTTGATTCTGATGCTAGTCAGTGTATCCATCCTTCACAACCTTAAGTAGGTTATCTATGCACTATATTATCTTAATATTAACTAATCCTTGTACTCCTTTTCCATATCATAACTCAACCTTTCCTCTAGGTGCTATTGTTACCTAACTTGATCAAATCCTATACACCAATAAAAAATAATGGTAGTACTCAAATCATCAAAGCAATTGTCTTACCAACAAGTAGCAGGTTTGACATCAATGATGAAGCAATGATTGCAACCCATATTCATACTTGTAACAATATTTTTTCAACAATCTCTCTCTTTAGCATTGATCACATATCAAACTTATTCAATACAACCAACAAAATATCAAAAAGAAAATAATTCTTTGTATTGAAATCTCTCCCTCTATCAGCAACTTTCATCTTCTAAATAAGTTACAAAATACTATTATGATCTACAAAAAATCAATCAACTCATCCTTATGACTTTGTTTGGACCACTTCTTATATCTCCTTTGACATTAACTCCCTCTTACTAGGTATTCCATGTTTCTCTTGTATTTTATTTCATCTCCCTTAGGAGTCAAGATTTCTCCTTCATTTTATGTTTTCTCCCTCAACAACATTTCTTCCTCTTTGGCAATAATGCCAAAGACTTGTCATCCTAATATGAAGATATGAACATTTTTAGTTTCTCTCTCTATCACATAGTTTGTGATTGATTTGTCACTCCAACCCTTTGATTACTTTAGGTGGTGCCTAGAGTAAGATCCACTACATTAATGTGTAACATATGTCAATCAACTTATTTGATGTAGGGCACTACTCATGCTTCTTAAATAGTCTTTGATAGGGGTATCACTCATAATTTACCTCTTAGATACTCACAACAATCCTTAGGTAATTCTTTTGTGAAGATATCATCTATTTTCTCTTTTGTTTTAACATATTCCATATTCACATCTTTATCTTGAACTAACTCTCTCGAGTAATGATACTTGATTGCAATGTGTTTTTTCTTTGTATGCATCACATGACTCTTTTGATATATTTTATAGCACTTTTATTACCATGATAAAGTATCATAGGTTCAGTGATTTCCCCTTTCTTAGAAAATTTATGTCCTGTCACCGTAGGTGTACTTACTAGCTTCGAGTTTTCCAATCCAAAAGTTTTCAATATCATCAATCCTCTCAAATATAAGCTTCACAAGATAATTATGAAACCTTTCATACCATGCTCTTGGTTCTTTCTTCAAACCATAAAAAGCATTGTGTAGTCTACATACCATGTTTTTGTTGTTAGCATCAACAAATCCTTCTAGTTGTTCTATGCAAACCTCTTCCTTCAATATACCATTCAGAAATCTATAGTTGACATTCATTTGGTAAAACTTGAAACCTTTGTATGTAGAGTAAGCAAGCAAGGTTTTTACTCCTTCCAATCTTGCAATGGGAGTGAATGTTTCTCCGTAGTCTATCCCTTCTTATGCATATCCTTTATAAAGTAATCTTGCCTTGTTCCTTGTGACTTCACTATTTTCATCAAACTTGTATCTATACACCTACTTGGTACAAATCACATTTTTATCTTCTTCTATGGAAACTAGAGTCCATGTCTTATTATTCTCAATTTGTTCAATCTCTTCTTTCATGACTTTACTCTAGCCCACATCTTCTAAGGCATATTTCACTATTTTAGGTTCATCCATGCTAAGAAAGAACATATTATTTCTCAATGTGTTCCTTATCATTGGTATAGTATCTTTATCTCCAATGATCTGTGCAACAAGTTGATTTCTCTTGACATAGTTAGATAATCCTTTTTCTATTCTATTTTTCTCATTTGGTCTCTCAACTTTTGAATCACTATGTACATCTCTGTTAGGTAGTTCAACATCTCTTTCATGTACACTAATCCTAGAATCAGAATGTGCCTCAACATCATTCTGTAACCCAACACCTTAATATAGCTCAGTTCCTAAATGCAATTTGACATTCATAGTATGTGACTTCACAGTCACTAAAACTTGTTGTTGGTTTGTAACTTGATTTACAACATCTTCATTGGTAGGCATGCCTTCATAAAAGTATACAAATTATTTGTATTTTTCTAGTTCCTTTATAGGTTAATCTTCATGTACTTTTATATATTCATCAAATTTCACATTTTTACTTTCCACAATTTTGTTAGTGTTATTATTTAAACACTTATAAGCTTTACATCTTGTGGAATAACCAAGGAATTTACCTTCTCCACTTTTGCATCTAATTTACCATTCTTGAAATGCTTTAGAATATAACACTTGCTTCCAAAAACTTTAAAATATTCTACATTGTGTGAGTATCCATACCATAGTTCAAAAGGTATTGAATGAGCATCTTTCTTGACTTGTAAATTCCCCTTATTCCTATGTTTGTCTTTTGATTCTTTTGTCATTGCAAACCATATCAAACTCATTTGATGTAAATTCTCCTCCTTTGTCAAATATCAAACATTTTAGATTTTTTTTCCTATTTCTTTCTCAACTCTTGCTAAGTACCACTTAAACATTTGGAAAGCATCATATTTTGTTTCAAAAACATAACTGTCATTATTCTAGAATAATCATCAACCAATAGCATAATGTACATATCTCCTTTATAGTATTATACATCAATTGGCCCACACAAGTTAGTATGAACAATCTCTAATATTCCTTTAGAGGTATGAGTCTTACTCTTAAAACTTAACTATGTCATTTTACCTAATTGAGATTGTTTGAAAATTATATTGTTAGGTTTCTTCAATTTAGGAAAATCTCTTACTCCTCTCATGTTACTAATGCTAACAAAGATATTAAAATTAACATGACATAACCTCTTTTTCCATAGCCATACATCATCAAATTCTACAATTAAACAAGAAGTATCATCTATATAAATGTAGAATAGATTAGCTCTAGTTTGACAACCTTTTCCAATTAGTTTTCCATTAGTATCATATGTCTTAGTAATTTTGTTCTCAAACTCAACCTTACAACCTAAAATATTTAGTTGTGTTACACTCAACAAATTATAGTGAAGTCCTTCAACATAATAAGCACTGTCACATAAAATATTTTTTGTGAGTTTGATAGAACCTTTTCCTCTTATCAGACATGATGCATCATTACTGAACCTTACACTATTTCAATAATAACAATTGAAGGTAATGAACTTACTTTTATCTCTAGTCATGTGATGTGAACACCCACTATCAACAATTCATCTGTCATTCTTGTTTACACAAGACACCAATACAATTGCTTCATCTGCATTATATTCATCCCTTATTGTAACATACACTACTTCATCATCGTGATCATCATATCCATATTTTGTTTCTTCTTCAACAATGTAGCAAGACTTCTTGCCTTTGTCTTTATAATCTTTGTTGTCTTCATCTCTTCTACTTTTGTACTTGTCTCCACCTCTATAATTCTTCTTCTCTAGACATCTAGTACCAATATGACCAACCTCATTGCAATTGAAACACATTATAGGTAACTCACCTTTCAACTTTCCTTTGCCTCTATGAAATCTCCTTTCTAGTAGTGCTTCAAGTTTTTCTATATCCTCCTCATTTGTATCATTGTCACTAGACACAAATTTTACCTTTTTATTCTTCTCTTCACTAGGTTCACTAGGTTCCTTCAATGAAAACTTACCTTTGAAAGAAAATTCAAATTTTTTAGGTTTGAAATTATCAAAATAAGATAACTCAAAAGTAGTGTGCCTACCTACCAGAACTTCAAGAGTCAGATTCATTCCTTGTATACATCTTAGTTCTTGAATTACAGGAACTCTAAAAGCATAAATGGGCACAAGTATTCTCAATACTTTTCTTAGTATGATGTCATCATCTATATTACCATTGGCTCCTCTTATAACATTAACATATTTTATGCTAGAGCAATATTGAGCAATATTCTCACCTTCTTGCATTCTCATGTCATCAAACTTACCTCTAAGACTTTAAATTTGGCTCTTAGAACATTTGTGTCTCCTCCATAGATGGTGTTTAGAGCATCCCACATTTTCTTTGCACTATCACAACCCTTCATATCATCAAGCTCAACATAACTTAGGGCAAAGGCAATCTCTAACATTTCCTAGTTGTGTTCTTTCTTGGGTAAAAGCATAAACATGTGTCACCCTTTTGTAAAGGAAAAGGCTAACAAAAGTATAATTGTTCACCTTCAATGACATAAAATTGGCATTGAATTTGAAAATGAAGTAAACTAATGAGATGTATAGAAATGGATAAAGTTTATGATTATAATTTTAAATAATCATTTGAAATAAGAATTGATATATTTTTCTAATTTTTATAGATAAAATTTTTGCTACTAAAAAATGCTAAAAGTTAGCATCTAGTTCTCACCACAAAAATATATGAAAGTAAACTTATTTTCCTTTGATATTAGACTATGTTATAGATTTAAAAAGATCTAGAACAAAAATAAATAAAAATTTCCTTTAGACTTATATTTTCTCTTTTATAATGATTGGAATTTCGACTCATCTAAAATCGATAGTTTTCATCTCCCACCACATTTTTCAAAATAAATCTATTCCAACTACGAGAAAATTTATACATTCTAGAAGAGGACTCTCTCCTTTAGAAAATAAAATAATTTTTAATTTTTTTTAATATGATTTAATATTTTTTCTTTCTCAAAACTGATATATTTTTGAGTAGTAAAATGTGTGCTTGTAGAATTTTTTAATTACAATATACTATATCAAATTAAAATGCTATAAAATCTATATGATAATATTCTTGAGTCTGAGCTCTACAAAATGGTCTTTCATATGTTATTAAAAAAAATCATTAAAAATAGTAAGAATTATTGAAACACCACTTTTCTAAAATATTTTTATTTCTTTAGTAATTGGATACAAACTAGTATAAAACATGCATTTAATAGCACTTACAATTGGAAAAGTGTGAGACAATATATAACTTATCTATAATGAATTTATCTAGACCGTATGCTTAAAAAAAATTGATTTTTAGATAGAAATATTCAAATTTATTAATTCTAATAAGTCAATGTGAGAGGTTACACAACTTTGTACGTTTACCCTCTCATTTTTTAAATCTTCAGTAGTTAGAGCTCCAGTAGGGTCAACATGCTCTATGATGATGGTAGTTTGTGTATGATGTCCAAGAACTCCTAGGTGTAGCTTCATCAGACTTTTCCATTCACGGAAGTTATCTCTATTAAGCTTGGGTACCTCTCTTTTTGACATTTTGAAATTTTGCTTCTAGTACCTTCAAAATAGTCCTCTTAAGTAGATGGCTCTGATACCCAATTGTTTGAATTCTTTAGAATAAATAAGTGGAGGGGGAAAATTAGTTATCCAAGGTCCAGATGTATAAATAAAACTTTTCACAACTTAGCGAACCCATATTCATAAAAAAATTCATCATGCATGCATCCATTAGATCATACAATCACTTAAACTTGTAGGTTAGTGTCAAACCAACTTTGTAGAAATGTAAGCATGAAACATAATAGATTTAATAACACATTTGACATAGTTATTTAATGTATAAACACAATTTGGGAAATAACTTACCAGTAACGTGCTACTAATTATCACTCTTCTGAAGTGATACCTTGTGAAAGGCCAACACTATTAAAGATTACAAAGTACACTGTTCAATGTGACTTGGTTAAAGGATTTCAATCACCTTGTTATGATTGAGCCTTGTTAGAGGACTTTAGATCATTCACCTAAAATGTCACCCAGTTTTAAAAGATTTACAAATGATAGTTAGGTCAACATTTATCCAAACGATTTATCCTAGACTAATACAATGACTAGAAAGTAATAGTATGGATTGATCTGATAAAAACTTACAACACACTCATAGATTACAAATCTTTGTTTTAGTCCTCCATTTTGCTTTTATTTTACACACTTTAGCTTTGATAGTTTTTTCACCCTTCAAGCATCCATAATCTTAAGTTTTCTTACTTTGCATGCTAATTGCAGACTCTATAGTTTGGCTTTCATATGAAAAAACACCCTAGACTCCTTGTCTTTCTTGGGTTCTCACACATGCCAATTGTTGTTCCATGCCTTGTATCCCCTTATAAAAAGAAATTAGATCTTTTTTTGTTCATTGTCTATCATCCATTTTAGGGTTAGGTAGAATTCAATGAATCTACCCATCTTTTCATTTTATTCCCTTCTTGAGACTTCTCCTTGAATCCTCTTTGAATTTACCTCAAAATAGTTTATCTTGAATTTTGTGCCACCAGCTCGTCAATTTTATCTTCCACACTATTCACACAATCTAAGAAATCAAACTTGTTGGCTCAAATTCATTGAATTCATGATGTTTTTCATAATGCTAAGACTTGACATTAACTTGTTTTTTATGCTTGGCACCTACTATGTTGCTTGACATCCACTATCAAAACACTCAGCATGAACTAAATTTTACTGGTGGTCAACATCAACTAAACTTTACTTGGTATTTACTAATCTTTGACTTCATTTGCCTATGACTATTTTTTTGATTGGCTTGCACTAACTTTTCTCTGCACCTACTATCCACTCAATGAAGCTTTTTAGACACAATTCGTTTAACTTGTTCTTCTAAACTTAATTAGTGTATCCATCCTTTACAACCTTAAGTAAATTATTGATGCACTATAATATCATTTTCTTAATTGATCCTTATACTCTTTTACCATATCATAACTCAATCTTTCTTCTATGTGCTAGTGTTACCTAATTTGATCAAATTTTCTTCATCAATCAAAACAAATGATAGTACTCAACTCATGTAAACAATTATCTTACTAGAAAGTAGCAAGTTTGACATCAATGACAAAATAATGATTGAAGCACATATTCATACTTATAACAATCTATTTTCAATAGCCCCCACTTCAAATTATTTTAACCCCCTTCCTAGGCACAAATCCCAAAAATGGTACTTACACACACACACACACACACACACACACACACACACACACACACACACACACATCTGTGTGTGTATATATATAATTTCAACTCACTAATATGATAGAGGGAATAATTGTAACAAATTGAATTAATAAAACAACAAAAGTTTCTCGATTTCAAACCCTACCCTTGAAATAATTTTCATCAATTGAAATCTTTTTAGTGAGGATTTCAAATTTAGTTTTATTTCACAGAAATTTCAGCAATAAAGATCCATAACTTCTAAAAACGATTTTAAATAAAGAATATGTGTTGTGTTGTGTGTGTGTGTGTGTGTGTGTGTGTACATATATGTGTATGTATATGTGTATGTTTTCATATATATGTGTGTATATATACATATATATATATATATATGTATATGTATATATATATATATGTATATATACATATATATACACACATATGTATATGTATATATATATACATATATACACATGTATAAATATATGGATATATATATATATATATATATATATATATATATATAGTGGAAATAGCTGTAACCAATTGAATTAATAAAACAACAAACATTTTCCTCTTTCAAACCTGCCCGTCAACTAATTTTTATCAATTTGATTATTGTCAATGAGAGTTTTAATTTCATTTTTTTTCACAAACATTTCAATAAAGAAGAATAATAAATTCTAAAACAGAGTTTCAATTTAAAATACATTTTCCATAACAAAGATCAATATAAGAGGCATAGGGAAGACATAACTTTTTCAAAATATTTTCTATGATGAATTCTACAAGATTCCTACCTTAATTTGATTCTACAATCTAATAATAGCTCGATGATTGCAAAATGCACATCTTTGAGATCCTTCAAAAATTTCTCATCTCTCAATCTCTGAAATTTCTCCTCCAAAACTTGGGTGCCAAAATTGGTGTGAGATAGTTCAACTCATGATCCTTAAGCTTTTGAGACTCATAAGAAATGATAGGTCCATCATGCATTAAGACTTCTCTGATCCCTTCTAGGGAAGCATCAGTGCACACCATAAAATATCATAGCAGATTAGGTACTGCTACAATTGGTGTGCTAGTCACAAGCTCTCTGAGCTTCTAGAATGCTTCCTCTAACTTCTTTTTCCAAATGAACTTCTTCCCCTTTCTATGGAGGAAAGTGATGGGGTATGCAACTCTGAAGAAATTCATAACTAATCTCTTGTAATATCTAGCCAAACCCATAAAGCTATGAATCTCAAATATAGTACTGAATGAAAGTAAATATACCATCACCTAGATCTTCACAAGATCCACAAAGATATAATCTCCTAAAATGATGCATCCTAAGTACCATAAATTAGATTGAAGGAAGTCATATTTTGTCAAATTGGCATATAGTTGATTGTCTATAAGTCACTAAAAGACTATCTATAGGTGTTGCTTAAGTTATTTCTGGGATTTAGAATATATCAATATGTCATCCGATAACACAAGTACACAATTTTATAGGTAAGAATGGAATACTTCATTTATTAAGCACATGAATATTGATGGAGCATTCCTCAAACCAAATGAAACCAACGTAAACTCATAGTGTCCATAACAAGTGTGGAAGGTTTCCTTATGTATGTTATCATCATGAATTTATAGTTGATGGTACTCTAACTTCATATCTATCTTAGAGAACACTTTTTCTCCCTTGATGTAGTCAAATAATTAATTGATATTCAGTAAAGAGTAGCTATTCTTAATCATTACCTTGTTTAACTATTTGTAGTTGATGCACAAGAATAATGACCCCTCCTTCTTCTTCATAGAGAGCACAATCCTCACCATGGTGGAACACTTAGTCTAATACAACCTTTAGACAATAGGTCCTCTTGTTGGAGATGGAGTTCACTAAACTCCTAAGTAGTGATTTAGGAAGGAGCTTTTGATATGGGATCTAATCCTAAGATAAGGTTGATGCAAAACTCAATGTCCTTCTTAAGTAGTACATCCATGATCTCACTAGGGAAAATATAAAGACACTCTTGTATGATAGGATGATCTAGGCTCTTCCCTTCAGGATCCTCCTTAGGTTCACTCATAGTAATGGTGAACACCCGACAACCCTTTCAGATACTCTACTTCAACTACATTGCAAGGATCATATAGAGGAATATAGTTCTATAGATGACCACAGTCTTGCAACCATTACCCTGGTCATCCTTACACTAAATAGCCTTCCTCCTAGCTCTATTTGAGCTTAGTCAATCCTACTAACTTGAAGGTCTATTGAAGTAATGAATCCTGCTAGGTCCAACTTGCACTAGTGCAATAGAGAGTTCATGGATATCCTATCTCTTAAAGCTAGTTCCACTTGCCAACCCATGTCTTTATTAATAATCTCAAGGTCATAGTTGACTATGATAGAGGGAAACAGAAGGAATCTTTAGAACTTGAATCAAATAAAATAGAAAGGGGTGTACCTCTTGATTGAGCCTTGAAATTCTTCCAACAAAAAAAAAATTGTGTTCATCCGTCAAGCTTTTGATTTTGTGATTTTGGGAATGATATTTTAAGGCATCTCCAATTTCATTATTTTAATCAATAAAGATTTGGTGGGTACCGATTTCATGATTTCACTTAGTAAGGGTTCGACAGGTTCTGATTTTGCGATTTCACACTAAAGATGGTTTTCTCTATCTAATGTTACCAATTTGTACAACTATATTTCTTGGCATTCTTAATTTACACTTACATGTGTTATGTCTATTATTTAGACTAAATTTGCAAAGATTTACATTATGAAGATATCTTTTAAATTCCAATGAAAAGACATGAGCATGTAAGGCTAAGTACATTTGCATTATGTCTTAAATTAGCACAAAATTAGATGTGATATTTTCTTTGCATTTGCATGGGTGATTTGATGGTTGAATGTTAATGCATTTATTGACCACTGTTAAGTAAGGACATTATAAGGAAACATTCTCTCAAAATATCCTTGTATTGCAAATTTTTTGTTCTTTCTTTGTATAGGTTTTAAAAAATCTTCACCATGGGACTACCCATTCAAGCATACAATGAACATGATGACCCAAAATTAGTTATACAATGAGATTTATCACTAGCGAAGGAGGACCAACTTGATGTTCTTAATATTATGTACATAGCATCCTAGGATTTGTAGAAGAATCACATGATTTCAGCAATGTGCAAGAGATGGAGATTGAAGAACATAGAGTTTAGGTAAGAGCCATCATGGTCAAGTTTGAAGATCTTCACGGGATCTAGAATTTTGAAGAAATTCTTGATAGAATTCAAAAATTGTGATATTACATTTTAAAATCCTCTTAAAAATACTTTGATTGTAAAATTCTATGAATGGTTGCAATTAGTTATTAGTTAGTTTTTTGTCAAGGTCATAAGCTTTTTTGTACCCTTTCATTTTATATAAGAAGGTGTACCAAGACCTTATAGATATAGGAAGATAGATATATAGAGATACAAATATATAAATATGCAGTATAGAGATAGACATTACAACTAGTCATTGCCTTATTGTAATCATTTTTAGAATTAATAAAAAGAATGTATGTCTCTTATAAAGTTTAGAAATAAATCATAGCAATTGGCATTTGTAAATCATCTTCTTGGATTTACATTGTTGTTGATCGATTGAAATTGAATAAGTAAATCCTCGCTAATAAAAATCTATGCATGGGTTTTTTTGTAATTGGTCTTCACTATTATTGGAGTTGAATTTAATTAACTAGGATTTTATAATTTCAAGTTCTTTGTTTGGAAATTGATAGAAGAATGTTTGTCTCAAAGTAGTTGGATGATTCTAAAAAAACATTGCTATTGACTCTATTCTCCCATCAAGAAAGGATTGGTCATTTGTTTTTCTAAGGAAAAGTGCCATTCAGTGGAAGGTGAGACTATTTGTCTCATTCTCTTGTTGGCATCTATTACATTACATTTTAATTTATACTTTCAAGAATATTGTCACCTAATTTGATCTTGAGAAAGTACTTTCCTACTCAAGACTACTAATTTCAAGTCTACATTGCTAACTTTTCTCCTCTATAAGAGTTGACATAAGAAGGTAAAACCTACTATTTTTTGTAGAGCCTTAATGGTAAGGTTGAGTAAGTGTATTTTGAACCTTCTTGATTGACCAAAATTGTGTTGATTTCTAAACATCAAGTAGGCATGGCTTGTAGGTTTTCTATTGGAAATATAAGATGAGTAATTGAGATGGGAGGGGTGAATTAGTTACTACAAAAATAAAAATCCAAGATCCCTTAAGATGTCAATACAATTCAAAATCAAACTCTACTAAAACTAAATTACTATTGTAACTCACTTATCAATAAATTACTCAATAAACATAGTAATCGGTTAATACTGAATACATGCAATGTTACTTTGTTAACACTGAACATACAAATCTTATGATATTAAATGTGATTAACCTTAATTAACTTAGTTGAAAACCCACAAAGAGAATAATATGAACACATGTAACACCAAGATTTAATGTAGAAATTCAATTTGGGGAAAACCACGAATTGCAACTAGTTCTTGTTTCTCACTCTTCTTAAGTGATCCCTGTCAGGAGTCAACCCTGTTAAAGGTTACAAAATGCATTGTTAGGTGTGACCCTATTAAAGGATTTAAATCAACCTATTTGGAGTGGTCTTATTAGAGGTCTTTATACACTTGAATCTAGAAATGCCACCTTCTTAGAGGATTTGGCAAATGGTTATTAAATTAACTCTATTAAGCTATTTGATTCACTGATACAACTACTAGAGAGTAGTAATGATACAACCTAATTAGTGATGCAATTATATTTGCTGATTTCAGATCTTTGTCTTGGCTTGAATAATTGATCCTCCTTGATCGGATAAAACTTTTTAGCTTGGTCAACTTAGGATACTCTAATATCCTTACAATTTGCTTCCTTGATTTATCTTTTCAATCCCATGCTTGTGTCATTCAATCCCACAACTTGAATGTAGTTCCTACCCCTAGTTTACATTTTCCTAGTTACATTATTGCTATCATTGTCAAACTTTGTTAGGCCAATTTTATGTCTGATGATTAGTAGCATTGTTTTGAGATTATCAGATATTGTGTTTTAGATTCAGTTAATATATGATGAGATTACTTAGACTCTACATTTCATGTATGCATGATGATTATTACATTATTCTTAGTTATTGCTGATGTTTAGCTAGATGGATTATTATATGTGTTGTCTTATGGATACTTACCCCATATGGAGTCTATGTTTGTTTTCTTTCTGTATGGCATTTCTAATGTGGTTAAGGAAGGGAGTTGTAGTCACCTGCTAGTCGGGATCTACACAATGCACCACTTCCTACATTGCTTGTTTAGCTTAGCATATATATTGTGTATGTACATGCACGGATTTTATGTAGGTTGTAGGTACTAGGGATTGGCTTCCCTGAATTGCCAGGATGAGCGTACCCTAACACTATCTCAATGGTAAGAGAGGGGAGATAAATTCTCAAGTCCAAATCCTAAACCCTTAAACCATTTGTCCTAGAAAGGTAGGACAAGTATCTGAGATGTTTAACCTTTGGAATGTCTTAGATGACATAATTTGTGATTTTAACCCCTTAGACTAATTTTGTATGGATTGTTCTATGATGGGTTTTCATATTTTATTTTGGAGGTCTTTGGTAAATTTTCTATTAATCAAGTCTAAATTAAAATATTTAATTAATGATTTAATTATTTTGGGAAAAATTAATATGATATTTTGATATTTTGATTTTAATTAATTAAATGCGAAACTAATTAAATAAAAGAATCAAATAAAAGAAATTAAATAAAAGTAAAAAAAAAATAATTAATAATAATAATAATAAAAGAATTAAAATAAAAGTCATAAGTCTACCTAAGAGTATGCACATGTGTCTACAACACAAGAGTTAGCACACAATTAAGCACATGGTGTCTACAACCTTGTGACTCATCTAGAAGGTTGGAAAATGCTCGTTCTTAGTTGTCAATTCTTATCTTATCTTCTGGTTGTTGCTAGAGACATTCTAGGTGCTTTCTAGGAGATCCTTATTTTCAGGCACTCCTAGTAGCTCAGTGTGCATTTTTGGGTGGACCCACAAACATTGGAGAAGGAAGGAAATTATCTCTATAGTTTTTGAAGAGTAGAGAATTAGAATCAGTGTCCAAGTAGACACTCGTAATTTTTGCATTATTATTTCGCTCCATTTTACTTCCTACCTTCTTCGTGTCTTTTGAATGCTTTCTGAAGATTTCATGTGTTGAATGTTTCTGATATATGCATTCTTGTTGTGGATATTTGAATTTTTGTATGAGAAAACCACACCATTCGTAGATTTGAGGAATTTATTGGGCTAGGGTTTAAATGTTATAGATGAATTTTCTTAGAAGGAATAAATAGATAAATTCAAAAGGGAATACATTGCATTCATACCTCAAATTTGATCTTGATACATATACATACATATATATACATATATATATATATATATATATTCATTTAAAATATATGGTGGTGCAGATCTCATAATTTAAACTATAAATAAAAGAATTTATATTAAAAATGTTATCATTGAAAAAATGTTTTTAACTTGCTGATGGCCTATGTAATTGAAATTATTTATTAAAAAAAAATCTTAAAACATATTTGGGGAAAATGTTTTATTAAAAAATAAAAACTAATATATATATATAAGTATTGGGAGAGACGAACCCGTACCCCTTCACCTTTGCGGGTGGAAAAGTACCTACCATCATAGGTACTATGACGATAGGGGTACTCTATACCCGCTGTCGGCGCAAACCTACAATAGCAGGGTTTTGCGTATCACCCAGGTGACTATAAATGTATATATGTTGTCTACAATTCATTTATTTTTAAAAAAAGTTATTAAGTATTTTACAAAATTTGTTGTTAAATATTAATTATTATATATTAATTATTTATAATTATTAATCATTGTATAATTTGTTAATGATATTTTATTTAGTTATTAAGGTAATAGATATCAATTAATGATATAGTTTATATTTTAAAATAAATAAATATAAATTAGATTAATTAAGGGTTATAGGGATGTTTTATAAATTATTGATATTGTAAATTGAGTTATTTGAAAGAAAAAAATGATTTGAAAGAATAATCCCTCCTAGAGTAATTTAGAGAAATTGATTTTTAAAAGGAGGGGTCACTTTCAATATAGCGACTACGTAAAATACACTTAGAACATTTTAGAAAATTGATTCAAAGAGCTATGGGGGAAAACTTCGATCTATCAAAATAAATACATGGGTTAGGAAAAATGTACAATTTTCCTTCCCTTGATATTTAAATTTGAAACAAAAACTGAAACCCCACACTTAATTCAACTATGTGATTTTAATGAAACCAAAAACATGTGCTTACATTTTGTGTTTCTCTATGATATCTATTTGGGTTTTTGGGTTGAGTAGATGGTTGACTAGTTATAGGACGTCTACTAGAGGCTCAAGGGTTATGATATGTGATGTTATGCTGATCTCTTTGATCTCAATCTTTTAAACCCAACCATGCTAATGCGATGACATGCTCTATGATGTGTGTGGTTTACTAATTGTTATTGCTTTCCAGTCTTCCTATGTAAGCTGTGATATATGGATATGCGATACTTGACTTAACCAGTTTTGAGTCATCAATCAGTTATATAGTTGGATTACTTTCTAGTCACCTTGATGGGACTGTAGTGTTTGTTTGATCTTAATGATGTCATATTGTGACATGTATGATTTGACCATTTTGGAAGTCTTGTTCAGTACTATTTCGAGATATTTCGTGGTTGCTTGTTGAGAACTGATGGATATTATGAATTGTCATTAGATGCTTTTTAGTTGCTCATAGAGAACTGAAATGATATTATGATTATCCTTATGATGCTTTCCAATCACCTGTATAAGATAGGTTATCTAAGGTAATTCTGTGATTTGTGATTTCATGAGCTCAGGGTAGGTTATCTACTTGTAGTGTCAGGAAGTGTCTTGTAATGAGGGCTGGGGCCCTAAGTGGTTGCTAGGGTAACTCATTATAAGTTATTTAATAAGTGAAACCATTACACTAAATACTGACTTAAATGAGCCTAATAAGATAATTTTATATTCTTTCCCATGCCTCGAGTGCTAGTATAGACTAGGATGGGAGTAGAGAGAACACTTGGTTGTGACCTTGCATTCCGTAGTATGCCTTGTTAGTATGAGAGGATACTAGTGGCCGCATAGGGATCACTAGGGCGCTAAGGTCTATTGAGAGTCTACCAGGGTAATTCTAGGATGATTTGTGTGATGACACTTTCCCGCTTACATAGTAGGTTTCCTACGTGTCTTGTGTGCCTCTGGGTGTAGATGTTAGTCTATGTTGGAACCTTTGACTTTAGGATTATTGGACATAGAGAGTACTTGTGCTATCTGATTTGATAACCTATTTGGGACATGAGATTTTCTCCTCAGCATGTTGGGAGTGGGCCATTTAGGTCCCATGTAGTTGAGTGGTAGTGCTTCTTCACTCTTACCATTTGGGATCCGTCTGAGACATTGTGGCTAGATCATTCTTTATTGGCATTTATCTTCCATTTGTTCTTGGATAATTATGATGGACATCTATTCTTATATTGATGAATAGCATATGATGAATGGTGTTATATATTATAGAGTCATCTTATACTTTATTTTTGCATGTTAGATTTCTTTATGCATATGTTGTAGCATGTTAGATTTCTTTCTGCATATGATGTAGTATGTTTTAGGAGTGCTATTCCATTCTGATAATATCAATGATCTCTATGATGACCTGGAGTGTTACATGTGGAGGGATGGCTAGGGTCCATGATGGTCTAATGATGCTATTGATGGTTGGGAGGAATTGCGCACTTAGTTAATTGTGTTTTATTTACTTTATTGCACTTGCATAATGGATTAGAATAGGATGATGTACTTTATTTTCACATATGTATATTATTTTAAGCCTTTCATACCCTGTGACATGTACAATGGATGATTGAGCATTCTAAAAATTAGTTTGCTAAGAGACATTTGGAAAAAATGTATGTTGTTTAAGGACATTAGATTTTAGATTATTCTTTCATGTGGATGTGGTATTAGATGGAATTAATATTAGTTAATTTAAATGTGATTCAATGTTAAGGGATCCTTAAGGAATGTAAATTGTTATGTATGTTTATGTATACTTTCAGTTGAATAGATCTTATTGCTTCCGCTCCTATGAGTATGATGTGAATACGTTTAACATTCATGTTTCAAAAAAAAAAATGCTAGCAAACTTAGTTGAACTTTAGGTTAATTCTTTTGGATCCCTTAGTGGGGTGTTACATCTGGGATCAAAGCCCGAGTTTCTACATTGGGAGCTCTGGGTATATTGGAACGTCACTAGTTGTCAACTAGTTATACAAAACAAGGACTTTGAACTATCATGTGTATCTCTTTCAAACTAAAACTTGAAACTAGGTGAACTGAGACAAAACTAAAACTATTACTTGCATATGTTTCACACTTCAACATTTAGTTTATATATATATATATATATATATATATATATATATATAGAAGCATTCTTTACGGTTGTAATAGTATTTTGTATCTTGGATATTGTTGTAGGATGGTATTTAGGATGAGGTCTTCTGTTAGAGGCTATGGTAGAGGCCATGGAAATGGCAGAGCTATCAGTGTCCATGAGTCTGTCTGCAGAGAGCCTGCTCAAGAAGAGAGTAGGGGAGAGCATGTTAGTGAGCAGTAGGAAGAGAACCTTAGAGGGGACCAAGTTGGGTCTGAGGAGGTTGACTTGAGATAAATGATGTAAACCATTCTTGATTGCCTACCTCCTATTCATGATCATTATAGAGCACATCAGTTACAACATGAGCATAGATCTAGGTCTAGGAGCCCTTAGAGGGATTGACATAGATCCATTCTATCTACTCAAATGAAGGACCTGTCAAGGTCCAAGGTCAAGCCCTTTAATGGGAAAGGTTTAGGATATGTGGCCAAATAGTGGCTCATTTCCCTTGATAGGAATTTTTCCATGTAGGACTTTGACAGTAATGTTAAAGAAAGATTTTCTATTACCAACCTAGAGAAATTTGGGGCCACTTGGTGGACAATTGAGGAAAAGAAGTTGGGCATAGATATGAACAGTGTCACTTGGGAGCTATTCTTAGAGAGCTTTTGTGAGTGATTCCTACTAGAGGAATGGAAGAAACAAAGAGAAAATGCATTCCATAACCTCAGACAGCACTCTATGACTATAGCAGATTATGAGTGCCAATTCTATGAGCTCGTCCTTTTTAGGATTCAGTGACAAATTAGTTTAGTTGACACAACACTTCATTAGAGGTTTGAACAAGTTTATAATAGGGGATGTTAAAGTGTTTGAGCCTAAAACCCTCAAGAATGTGGTACGATGAGCCATCCATGTAGAACAAAGTGTCAACCTTAGACAAGGAGGTTTTTTGGGAGTACCTACAACATCACGATCTAAGGGCAACCACAACTCGGGTGGAAATAAGAAGCCTCCTTTTCCTAAGGGGAAACAATATCAGTAGTAGCCTCAACGGACACAGTAGTAAAAGGGGTCATACCCTCAGGCTCAAGGTGGTGGCAGAGGTTCTAACTCCAAGAACAATTATAATGCTCAGCGCAATAAATGAAATTAGCACACTCAGCCCGTATAGAGTAGTCAGTATTTTGCTAGTAGGGATAGCCACCAGTCATCAAATGCACCACCTATAGGGAGAGGATATGGCATAAGTATAGGATTTTTTACATGTGGATAGGTTGGAAATTTTACAGCTCATTTTCCATAGTGAGCACCTCAGTATTCAAATCCTAGGCTAGCAGCATCTGAGTCCACAATCAAAGATGTAGGTAGAGCTCATAGAGTGTTTGCAGCATGGTAGATCACCATTAGGAAGACCATCAAGGGACAGTGGTTGAAACTATAGGAGCTATCTGAGGTACACCTCTCTTAGTGTTGTTTGATTTAGGTGCTACAAGTCCTTTTATTTCTCCATCTCTAGTTGCTAAGTGTAAGCTAGAAGTAGTCAAGAAAGATCATGGTTTGCAAGTGGAACTAGCCTTAGGTACTAAGGTCTCCATAGATTTTTTAGTTCATAAGTGTGGGCTTAGCATAGGAGGGTTTGATACTATAGTTGACCTTCAGGTTATACCTCTTGGCTCCTACGATGTGGTCTTAGTTATGGATTGGCTTGGTTCTCATAGAACTAACATAGACTATAGGAAGAAGACTATTATGTGTCAGGATGACCAAGGGAAGGATGTGAAGATTGTTGGGATACCAAAACCTATATCTCTACGGATGATTTCTACTATGTAATTGAAGCAGAGTTTCTGTAAGGGATGTTAGATATTTGTTATTATAGTAAATGAGCTAGATGAGGAAGATCCTGTGAGAAAGACTTTGGATCACCCTATTTTACACGAGTATGCAAATATTTTTCCAAGTGAGATTTCGAGCATGCCCCCGAACAGAGACATTGATTTTAGCATTGACCATATTCCAGGAGTGAAGACTATCTCTAGAGCTCCTTACTATATGACTACATAGGAATTGGGTAAGTTGCATCTTCAGCTAGAGGAACTTTTGGCCAAGGGGAGTATTTGACCTAGTGTATCACGATGAGGAGCTCCAGTGCTCTTTGTGAAAAAGGAAAGATGGTTCTTTGCACCTTTGTGTTGATTACAGATAGCTAAACAAGGTGACAATAAAGAACAAGTATTCTCTACCAAGGATTGATGATTTATTTGATCAAATCAAGGGAGCTACAGTGTTCTCCAAGATCAACCTTAAGTCAGGATACCATCAACTTCGCATAAAGGAAGTCGACATTCACAAGACCACCTTTTGAACTCACTATGGGCACTATGAGTTCACAGTGGTACCTTTTGGGCTGACAAATGCTCCATCAATTTTGATGAGCTTGATGAATGGGGTGTTTCAATCTTATCTTGATAGATTTTTACTTTCGTTCCTTGATGATATATTGATATATTCTAAGTCTCAGAAGGAGTATGAGGAATAGTTGTGATTGGTTTTGCAGTGCTTGAGAGATAATTAACTTTATGCCAATGCAACAAAGTGTGAATTCTTCCAATTAGTGATACAGTATTTAGGGCACATCATATTAGGTGATGGTATTTCTATAGATCCTACAAAGATCCAAGCAATAGTAGATTGTGCTACACCAACTACTGTGTTAGAGATTCATAGTTTCATGGGTCTAGCTGGTTATTATTGTAGATTTCTCTAAAACTTGTCCAAAATAGTGCATCCTATCACTTCCCTTCAGAGGAAAGGAAAGAAGTTTATATGGACATGGAAATGTGAGGAGGAATTTCAGAAGCTCAAGGAGCTTTTGACTAGTGCACCAATCTTAGCAGTACCTGATCCAGAAGGTAATTTTATCGTGTGTACAGATGCTTCCCTTGAGTGGATTGGAGCAGTTTTGATGCAGAATTAGTGGGTGATTGCATATGAATCATACAAGATCAAGGATCACGAGCTAAATTATCTTACACATGATCTTGAGTTAGTAGTGGTAGTTCATGCTTTGGTAAGGTGGAGACACTTCTTGTTGGGGCATAGATTTGAATTACATAGTGATCATCATAGTCTTTAGTACATTTTCACTCAGCCTAACTTGAATGCTCGCCAGAGGAAATGGATGGAATTTCTATGTGAGCATGACTTCAAGGTAAAGTATATTCAAGGGAAGGAGAATGTGGTGGTAGATGCTTTGAGTTGTCAGAGACATGTGATATCATCTATGACTCTTAGCGTTGATTTAAGGAGTCAAATTCTTCAGGTACTTCCTATAGATTCTTGGTATTAGGAGGTGTGGAGAGAAATAGATTTAGGGAGACCTTTAGAGGGTAATTTTTCATGCTATTTCCTAGAGTTAGATGGCCTTTTGAGACATTTAGGAAGGATTTATGTGTCGCTACTAGATGAGCTTCACACCTTGATTTTAGTAGAGGCCCATTGTGCACCTTACTCGGCACATCCAGGTGTCAAGAAGATGCAAGTTGATTTGCGACATTTATTCTATTGGTCTAGGATGAAGTATGAAATTGCTAATTATGTGGCTAGGTTTCTTGAGTGAGAGAGAGTCAAGGCAAAACACTAGCATCCAACAGGACTCTTGCAACCAAATCTCATTCCTTCATGGAAATGGGACATCATCTCTATGGACTTCATAGTAGGATTACCTATGAATCCTCGTCGTCATGATGCTATCATGGTTACCATTGATCGGTTGACTAAGGTCGCACATTTTTCACTGATCAGTTCTTCCTACACTACAACTTCTCTAGCTAATGTCTTCATGCATGACATTGTGAGACTATATGGTATTCCTCAAAAGATCATTTTAGATAGGGATCCTATATTCACATCAGCATTCTAGACATCACTGTAGCATGAGCTTGGAGCACAGTTGAATTTTAGTTCAGCATATCACCCAGAGACAAATGGTCAAATAGAGAGAGTGAATCAGGTTCTAGATGATATGTTAAAGATCTATATGATGGATAAGTAGACACATTGGGAGGACTATGTTTACCTAGTGGAGTTTTCTTACAATAATGGGTATCACAATTCTATTGGCATGGCACCATTCTAGGCTTTATATGGACATCCTTTTCATACACCTTTGAGTGGGCACAATCTTGAGGATCACATCCTATTGGGTCCTAAGATGCTTCGTGATATGGAGCAACAAGTAGTGTATATCTATGAGCACTTGACTACGACACAAGATAGGTAGAAAAAGTATGTTGATGCACATAAGATAGATAAGCAATTTGTTGTGGGAGATAAGGTATTCTTGAGAGTGTTTCTACAAAAGAGTCTGATCCCTTACGGAAATGGTTCGGAGCTAGCACCTTGCTTTGTGGGACCATTCAAGATTCTTGAGAGGATTTTCCTGGTTACCTATCGCCTTGCTTTACCGCCTAGCCTAGCTTGCATTCATGATGTTTTCCATGTTTCAATACTTAGACAATATATCCCTAATGTAATAAATGTTCTTGATTGGAGTGCATTGCAAGTAGAGGATGGCCACCTGGCTTTGGAGCTGGTTCGTATTTTGGAGCAATGGGAGTTGACCCTTACGTATTGAACCATAGAGTAGGTAAGGGTCCAATGGGACCCTATTGATGACTCTTCAGCTACATGGAAGGATGCATCTAGATTACAGGATTTATATCCATATTTTTTTGTAGGCTTCCAGAAGTAAGCCTTATTCTAGGGGGGTGGATGTAGTACCTACCCCTCGTTTACATTTTCCTAGTTACATTGTTGCTATCATTGCCAAATACTATTAGGCCAATTTTATGTTTGATGGTTAGTAGCATTATTTTGAGATTATCAGATATTGTGTTTTAGATTCAATTGATATATGATTAGATTACTTAGACTCTACATTTCATGTATGCATGATAATTATTACATTATTCTCAGTTATTGATGATGTTTAGCTAGACAGATTATTATATGTGTTGTCTTATGGATACTTACCTCATACTGCATGTGTATGGTGTGCGTGTTTTTTTTCTTTATGTATGGCATTTCTGATGTGGTTAAGAAAGGGAGTTGTAGTCACCTGCTCGTCAGGATCTACATGATGCACCACTTCCTGCCATTGCCTATTTAGCTTAGCATATATATTGTGTATGTACATGCATGGATTTTATGCTAGTTGCAGGTATTGGGGATCAACTTCCTAAATTGCCAGAATGAGCATACCCTGTCACACTATCTCAACGGTACAAGAGGAGAGATAAATTCTCAAGTCCAAATCCTAAACCCTTAAACCATTTTTCCTAGAAAAGTAGGACAAGTATCTGAGATGTTTTACCTTTCGAATGTGTCGAATGATGCAATTCATGATTTTAGACTAATTTTGTATGGATTGTTCTATGATGGGTTTTCATATTTTATTTTGGAGGTCTTTGGTGAATTTTCTATTAATTAAGTCTAAATTAAAATATTTAATTATTTTTCAATCTGATATTTTGATATTTTAATTTTAATTAATTAAATGGGAAATTAATTAAATAAAAGAATCAAATAAAAGAAATTAAATAAATAATAATAATAATTTAAAAATAATTAAAAATAAATAACTAAAAATAATAATAATAATAAAACAATTAAAATAAAAGTCATAAGTCTAACTAAGAGTAAGCACACCCCTTTTATGCATGTGTGTCTACAACACAAGAGTTAGTGCACAATTAAGCACATGGTGTCTACAACCTTGTGACTCATCTAGAAGGTTGGAAAAGGCTCGTGCTTAGTTGTCAACGCTTATCTTATCTTCTGGTTGTTTCTAGAGACATTCTAAGTGCTTCCTGGGATATCCTTATATTCAAGCACTCCTAGTAGTTCGGTGTGCAATTTTGGGAGGATCCACGAATATTGGATAATGAAGGAACTTATCTCTATACTTTTCGAAGAGTAGTGAATTAGCATCAGTGTCTTGGTAGACACTCATAATTTTCACATTATTATTTCGCTCCTTTTTACTTCTTGTCTTCTTCATGTCTTCTGAATGCTTCCTGAGGATTTCATGTGTTGAATGTTCAGGTTATATGCGTTCTTGTCATGGATATTTAAATTTCTGTATGAGAAAACCACAACATGCATAGATTTGAGGAATTTATTAGGCTAGGGTTTAAATGTTATGGAAGAATTTTCTTAGGAGTAAATATATAAATTCAAAAGGGAATACATTGCATTCATACCTCAGATTTGATCTTGATATATATATATATATATATATTCATTTAAAATATATGGTGGTACAAATTTTGTAATTTAAACTATAAATAAAAGAATTTATATTAAAAATGTTATAGTGGAAAAAATGTTTTTAACTTGGTTGAGGCCTCTGTAAATGAAATTATTTATAATAAAAAAAAATTTAATCTGAAAATGTATTTGGGGAAAACATTTTATTAAAAAATAAAAACTAAAAAATATATATATTTAAAAGTATTGGGAGAGATGAACCCATACCCCTTTACCCCTGCGGGTGGAAGAGTACATGTCATCACAATACCTGTGACGACAGGGTTACTCTGTACCCACTGTCAGTGCAAACCTATGATAGTAGGGTACTGCATACCACACAGGTTAGTATAAATGTATATATGTTGTTTGCAATTCATTTATTTTTAAAAAAAGTTATTAAGTGTTTTACAAAATTTGTTGTTAAATATTAATTATTATATATTAATAATTTATAATTATTATATAATTTATTAATGATATTTTATTTAGTTATTAAGTTAATAGATATCAATTAATGATATAGTTTATATTTTAAAAATAATAATATAAATTATATTAATTAAGGGTTATGGGGATATTTTATAAATTATTGATATTGTAAATTGAGTTATTTGAAAGCAATAAATGATTTGAAAGAATAATCCCTCCTAGAGTAATTTAGAGAAATTGATTTTTAAAAGGAGGGTTCACTTTCAATATAGTGATTATGTAAAATACACTTATAAACTTTTAAAAAAATTGATTTAAAGAGCTATGGGGGAAAACTTTGATCTATCAAAACAAATACATGGGTTAGGAAAAATGTACAATTTTTCTTCCCTTGATATCTAAATCTGAAACAAAAATTGAAACCCACACTTATTTCAACTTTGTGATTTTAATGAAACCAAAAATATGTGCTTTCATTTTGTGTTTCTCTATGATTTCTATTTTGAGTTTTTGGGTTGACTAGATGGTTGACCAATTATAGGATGTCTACCAAAGGCTGGGGGGTTATCATATGTGATGTCATGCTAAATTTTTTGAGCTCAATCTTTTAAACCCAAACATGGTAATATGATGAAATGCTCTATGATGTGTGTGGTTTATTAATTGTTATTGCTTTCCAGTCTTCCTATGTCAGTTGTGATATATGGATATGAGACACTTGACTTAACCACTTTTGAGTCATCGATCAGTTATATATTTGGATTACTTTCTAGTCGCCTCGATGGGACTAAAGTGTTTGTTTGATCTTGATGATGTAATGTTGTGACATGTATGATTTGACCATTTCGGAAGTCTTGTTCAATACTATTTTGAGATATTTCTCGGTTGCTCGTTGAGATCTGATGGATACTGTGAATTGTCATTAGATGCTTTTTAGTTGCTCGCACAGAATTGATATGATATTATGATTATCCTTATGATGCTTTCCTGTTGCTTGTATATGATTGAGGTAATTCTATGATTTTGTGATTTCATGAGCTTAGGGTAGGTTATCTACTTGTAGTGTTGAGAAGTGGCTTGTAATGGGGGTCGGGCCCCTAAGTGGCTATCAAGGTAACTCATTGTAAGTTATTTAATAAGTGAAAACATTACACTAAATACTGACTTAAATGAACCTAATAAGATAATTGTATGTTCTCACCCATGCCTCAAGTCCTAGTATAGACTAGGATGGGAGTAAAGAGAATGCTTGGTTGTGTCCTTGCATTCCTTAGTATTCCTTGTCAGTATGAGAGGATACTAGTGGCCACATAGGGATCACTATGGAGCCGGGTCTATTGACAAACTACTAGGGTAACTCTAGCATGATTCGTGCAATGACACTTTCCCGCTTACATAGTAGGTTTGCTAAGTGTCTTGTGTACCTCTGGGTGTAGATGTCTGTCTATGTTGGAACCTTTGAGTTAGTATACTTTTAGGATTCCTAGACTTAGACAATAATTGTGCTATGTGATTTGATAGCCTATTTGGGACTTGAGATTATCTCCTCAACGAGGTGGGAGTGGGCTATTTAGGTCCCATGCGATCAGGTGGTAGTGCTTCTTCACTCTGACCATTTGGGATTTATCTAAGACACCAAAGCTGGAGCATTTTTTGTTGGCATTTATCTTCATTCTATTCTTGGATCATTATGATGGACACGTATCCTTATATTGATGTATAGCATGTGATAAATGATGTTATCTATTATATAGTCATCTTATGCTTTATTTTTGCATGTTAGATTTCTTTATGCATATGTTGTAGCATGGTAGATTTCTTTCTGCATATAATGTATTATGTTTTAGGGGTGACATACCTACTATGATAATACCGATGATTTCTTCAGTGACTTGGAGTGTTACACGCAAAGGAATGGCTAGGGCCCATGATGGTCTAATGATGCTATTGACGGTTGGGAGGAACTGCACACTTAGTCAATTGTGTTTTATAATATATGGTTATCTTTTATGATGGATGTTATATCTTTTATGATGATGTTTCATATATGGTATATGGTTTCATTTACTTTATTGCACTTACATGATGGATTAGAATAGGATAATGTACTTTATTTTTACATATGTATATTCTTTTAAGCCTTTCATACCCTGTGACATGTACAGTGGATGATTGAGCATTCTGAAAATTAATTTGCTAAGAGACATTTGGAACAAATGTATATTGTTTAAGGATGTTGAACTTTACCTTATTCTTTCATGTGGATATGGTATTAGATGGAATTAATATTAGTTAATTTTAATTTGATTCAACGTTGAGGGATCCTTAAGGAATGTAACCTATTCTGTATGTTTATGTCTACTTTCAGTTGAATAGATGCTATTGCTTCTGCTATTATGAGTATGATGTGAATAGGTTTAACTTTCATGTTTCAAAAAAAAAAAAATGCTAGCAAACTTAGTGGAACTTTATGTTAATTGTTTTGGATACCTTGGTGGGGCATTACATTGAACTTATACTTATAGCATTTTCCTTTTCAAGTTAGCTTGAACACACTTTCAAATAATCAATATTCATCCCTTAAGTCAGCTAGACTTAAAAAATAAATTCATCAAAATAAATACGTTGGCTCAAGAGAATCCTTCTTTAGCCAACCCAGTTTGGTCAACACTAACTCAAAAAGGAATTTCTTCATACTTCCTTTGTTAACTTTGTGAACTTGGTTAATACTACATCCTAAACTAAATTCCCTTTGATAACTAAGTGAGTTTGGTTAATGCTAGTTTCATTCCAACTTCTCTTTGGTTCCCAAGTGAACTTGGTAAACGCTATCGCTAAACTTTATTATCTCTGGAACACCTTGATAGACACTAGAACCTACCTTCATCATCTGAGTGAGCTCAATAGCCATTAACTAGTGAATACTTGATATTCTGTGTAACATCAAAGACAATAAACAATTGAACAATTGCTTTCAACATTTTCAACCAGCAATTTTGAAAGCCAATAGATTCATGAATCTACTAGGAAGAGTTGGCCACAATTCGCATTGCGAGTTTACTATGAACATTTGTTTTTAGTTTTTCAAATTAGAGAAGGAATAATACCTTGTTCAAAGTATACTCTACTAGATAAATAAACCTAGAAGATCTTTTATTCTTTCCTTTTCAAGTGAAGTGTCAAGTTTACAATTCATTAATATGTTCATGTATGAATGATAAATTGGGCAAGTCCAAGAAGTTGGGTCTCACTTTTAGGAAAAAAGTGGAAGTGTTTTTCTTATTTTTGGAATTTCTTTTAAATTGATATCAAATTTGAAGCACTTAGAGATTCAATATTAGAAAACTTTAGTAATACAAATTGCAGTGCTTGGAGTCTACTTTTTGAATATGTAATTTATTTATATACCCATATGATAGAAATTTTTCTTGGTATACATCTTTAAAAAATACTTTTTCAAAATGCATGTTTCAGGACCATACCACACTTGTGTATGAACACCATAATTTGACACAAATTAGTGATTTTTTATAAATCCTTTTATAAGAAGTTACCTAACACACCAAAAATCTATGAGAATATGTTTCTTAATTTTTCATTATATAATATATTTTTTATTTTTTATTAAGATAATACATAAAACTTCTTGTGCATGGACACCATAATTTAATCAAAATTTTACCTTTCTCAAATATTGTTTTTTTGTAGCTTCAAAAGAATTATATATAGATTAATGACATGTAAATTTATTTAAGAAAAACCATAAACTAAAAATGTTATTAAAGTTTTTTATGAATCTCAATATTATATGTTTAAGTACCACCTTTGATTAAACAATAATGCAAAAATAGAAAAACATATCATAACATAATAAAATTTTCATTTTTGGAATCAAGAGAATGGGATCTATAATGAGTTTTCATTTGTCAAAAAAATGATGAGGAAGACCCTCTAAAAATTATGAAAAGATCCAAATTTGCAAGTTTAATGTCCTAGCCAAATCTTGAGAGGTTAAGGCATACACTTGGACTCACCAAGCCTAATCCAAACCAAAAACCAATTAGGGCAAGAAAATATTGTCTCATATTTTAAGAAATGGGTGCCTGTTACTTAAAGTTCAAAAATTCGGTGCTTGTTTTTAAAAATTAACATCAACATTTAAAAATGCAGTTTAAATGTACCCCAAAAAAATTTAAACAGGAACCCATTTTTAAAAAATAAAAAAAAATTCCCAATTTTTATTTTTCAAAAATGAGAACCTGTTTTAAAAATTTTGAATTACTTTTTTGAAAATGGGCACCCATTTTCATAAAAATAAAAAATGGGTAGATATTTTTTGAATTTTTCACCCAGAAACCAAGCCTAATATGTGCACCTATTTTTTTTAAAATGAGTGCTCATTTCTAAAGAAATAAGATTTGAATTTGCTAACTTCCACAGTGTTGATACCTAACTTCTTGCTTCTACCCAACTATTAGTAGTTGGCAAGTGTAAGTCTAATAAACACTTACCACTTAAATTTATGTGGGGACCTAAATTTATGTTGAGACCTAAATTTATGTGGGGATGGGGATATGTCCACTCCAGAAACAAATATCTAGAGTACATTCTCAAGAAAAGGAGCAAAAAGGGAAACAAGACTACTAGTGTGTCATTCATAAGATACAAGAAGTTTGCTGATAGAGGAAGGGAATTGTATGCTAACGATCAAGATGATAATGACCAAGGAGAGAAAAAATCTCTTTACAATGTGGGTTCATTTCTTAATCAAGGACAACATGAAACTCATCATGTAGATGATGTAACAAATGAAGAAGAGGATGAGAAAAATGAAGATTCATAAAAAATCATTGAAGCCCTTCAAATTTTATTATGTCCAAGAAAAAGCACCTAAAGTCTTGAAGAAGGTTGTGAATGAATTATTGGAAAGAAAAAGTATCAAGAAGGATGGCATCATTTGTCTAAAGCCAATTAGAGAAAAAGGTGTGTCAGCTAAGTTTACTACTCATAAAATTAGAAGTTTCTTCATTTAATAGTATAAAGAGGAATCCTTTATAATAAAAAGTGGAGAAACTAGTCACATTCACAATCAAAATAAGAATAAAAATGTTAAGACTATAAAGGATTGGAGAAAAATAATAATTAAATAATGTGATAAATAATCAAAGGAATAAAGAACTGTCATTATCAAAAGGTAAGAGCCCCAATGATAATTAAGAGATATAAACAATTAGATTTCACATGGATAGTTGGATACCCAAATCCCATATCAAATGATTTGTGAATTGCCATACCTAAACTTTCAGGGGAAGACAATCAATCTGTTGAAACACACATTATCAATCTAGAATATATAGTTGAGGAATTTGACCAACATAATGAAGATTCTTTTATGGAATTGTTTGTACAGTCCTTGACTAGTGATGCAATTGAATGGTATAGAGGACTTCTAAATGGGTCTATATCAAGTTGGCAGTTATTTGTAGACTTATTTCTTGGATAGTTTGGAGATCATACAAAAACTTCTTTTTCTTCACATGAATTGGATAGCATAAAGAAAAAATCCTAATGAACCTATTTTAAAAAATTTATTAAATTGTTAGTCCATTTTTTTAGTTTTTATTTTTCATTTTTCTCCTCTAGTTAAGTCATCTTGTTGGTCTCTCTTATCATTGAGGATAAGTGTTCTTGGTTATTGTGTTTTCTTTTTTTTCTTCCCCTCCTTTAATTGGATTCTTGGTCTGCAATCTGCCACTATTCTCCTCTCTTCATTTGCATGAACTTCCTGCTGATGGATTATGTAGTGTGATCTGAAATGTTGATCATAAAAAAATTGTTTACATAATCAAATCTAGAAGAATGAATAGAAATAAAGATTTCATTACTAGAGATTAATTTGAGTTTTGCAATGATTAATATAAATATGAATTGTAAAGAAGATAATTAAAAAATTGTAAAATTTAAATCAATTGGAAAATAAAAATAGTTAAAAAGTCTTACAACATTTCCATCGAAAAAATTATTTCCAAGAGAAAAACTCTCACAGTAAGCCAAGTCAAAGCACAAACATTTGTCACCCTTTTACAAAGGAAAAGGCTAACAAAAGTATAGTTGTTCACCTTCAATGACATAAAATTGGTAAATTATTATTTGGAATTTGAAAATGAAGTAAACTAATGAAATGTGTAGAAATAGATGAAGTTTCAGATTATAATTTTTAATAATTATTTGGAAGAAAAATTTATATATATTCCTAATTTTTAAAGATAAATTTTAGTTTCTCAAAAATGCTAGAAAATAGGGGACTAAATCCCACCACAAAACTACATGGAAATAAACTTATTTCCCTTTGATCTTAGATTATGTTATAGATAACATATGTAGCTAGAACAATTAAAAATAAAAATTGGATTTAGACCTATATTTTCTCTTTTATAACGATTCAAATTTCAACTTATTCAAATCAATAGTTTTCATCTCCCACCACATTTTTCAAAATAAATCTATTCCCAAGAAAAGAAAAATTATAGATTCTAGAAGAGGACTCTGTCCTCTAGAACGCCATATAATTTTTAATTTTTGTAATGTGATTTAGTATTTTTTCTTTTCCAAAATTGTCATCTTCTTGAGTGTTAAAATACATAGTTGTAGAATTTTTTAATTTCAATATACTATATCTAATTAAAACAATATAAAATCTATATGAGAATATTCTTGAGTTTGAGCTCTAAAAAAAGGTGTTTATATGTTATTAAAAAAGTATAATAACAAATAAAAAATAGTAAAGAAGGCATGGGAAACTTTGTCTAATATAAAGAGTAAAGACTACTATGGTAGATGGATCTTCATGGGGGATTTTAATTTTTCTCTTTATGACCATGAAAGAAATAGGGGTAATGTGAGTTAGCTAGATGGGAGATTGGATTTTATGGATTTCATTAACAAAGAGGGTTTAATGGATCTAGATCTTCATGGTATAGAGTTTACCTGGAGTAATAAGAGGACAAGTGATGATTGTATTCATGTTTAATTGGATAGAAGTCTTATTTCTCCTAATTGGACTAAAGATTTTATATGCCAGTTAGAAGCATTATAGAAAATAAGGTTGGACCATTTTTCTCTGATCTTTACTTTTGGTAAGGCTAATATCAAAACAAAATTCCTTTTAGGTTTGAAAAAATGTGGATGCAATATTCACATTTTGAGAGTAAATCGGTTGAATGGTGGAATATAGATATTGATGCAACTGCTCTTTTTAGGGTGGATTCTAAACTAAGAAATATAAAAAAGGAGGTTAAAATATGGGAAAAAAAAATGTTTTGGTAATATTTTTGAGAATAAATTAAATATGAAGGAAGAACTACAAAATATCCAAGATAGGATACAGAAGGAAGGATACACTCTTGTTCTTGTTAGAGAATAAAATGAAAATTTGGTGGAGTATCATGATATTGTTACTAAAGAGGAAATTTATTAGAGGCAAAGATCTAGATTGGTCTGGCTAAATGAAGGAGATAAAAATACTAGGTTTTTTCACCTTTCTACTCTAAAGCATAGAGCCAAAACTCATATCTCAAATCTTAAGAAAGGTAATATGAAGATTACAGAGGAAAAGGAAATGTTGGAAGAGATGGTCTCCTTTTTTTCTACTCTGATCCTATTCAACAAGAAAAACTTTTAAAGGTTATTCCATCTCTGATTACTAAAGAGAAAAATAGAATGTTGGGCAATATTCCTAAGGAAGAGGAAATTTTTAAGGTAGTATGCTCCTTAGAAGGGTATAAATCTCCAAGACTAGATGGTTTTTATATGTTCTTTTATTTAAAAAGAATGGAAAGTGGTTGGAAAAGATGTGTGAGATGTTGTTAAATAATTTTTTGAGGCAAAATGTATGGTCAAGTAGATCAATTCCACCTTCCTCTACCTTATTCCTAAAAAGGTTGGTAAATAATTCTCCAGACCAATTCAAGCCTATAAGTTTGTGTAGCTCCTTCTATAAGATTATCTCAAAAGTCCTCACTTCTAGGCTACTTCTAGTGCTACTATCTCTTATTGGTGAACAATAATATGGTTTGTCCCAGGAAGACAAATTCTTAACTCTATTATTGTTGTGCATGAGAATATTCACTCTTTATCTTGTTCCAATAATCAGGGTTTTATTATGTAAATTGATATTGTAAAAGCTTATGCTAGAGTGGAATGGGATTTTCTTAAAAAGATTTTATTGGTCTTTGGCTTTAGTAATAGTATAGTGATGGTAATTCTACAGTTGATTTCTACAACCTAGATTGCTATTCTGGTGAATGGATGTTCCTCTGAATTCTTTAGCCCTTCTAGGGGATTGAGATAGGGAGACCCTTTATCTCGTATTCTCTTCACTATTATGGCTAATTTTTTGGGGAGGTATATGGGAAATTAGTTTTGCAAGGGAAAATTAAAGATCTGTAGCCTTCTTCTTAGCCTCTTACCTGCTCCCATGGATAATTTTTTGATGACACTATTTTCATTGGCAAAACTGAAGTTATGGAAGCCAAAAAATTTTGAAAAGCCCTCAGCCTCTACTCTTCTACTTTAGGTCAGTTGATTAATTGGAATAAGAGCTCTTTGTTTTTTGTTAAGAACCCAACTTTAAGACAAAAAAAAATTTCTAAACTTCTTGGGTGCTCAATAGGATCTTTTCCTTGTATTTACCTAAGTCTCCCTTTGGTGCCTAAAGCTCTAGATTCCTTTTGGGATGATCTTTTTAAGAAGTCTAATAAGAAACTTGTTGGTTAGAAGGGTAACCTTTTGAGCCAAGCTGGTAAAATCACTCTCCTTAAAGCTTTCCTCCAAAGTATCCCTACTTATGCTTTGAGTCTCTTCAAAATTCTAGAAAAATTTGTAGATACTTTTGATAAAATCCAAAGGAATTTTCTCTAGTCTGGCATTGAGGAAAGGAAGAGAATGGATTTGATAGCTTGGGATCAAATTTGTAAGCCTATCAAGGAAGGTGGTCTAAGAATCAGGTCAGTGAATAGTATGAATAAAGCTCTTCTTGCTAAGTAGGGATGGAGAGTGTATCATGATGATAAGGAGTGGAGCACTATATGGAAACATAAATAACTTTTTAATGTTCCCTCTTTATCTTACTTTCTTTCATATCCTAATGTTCTCTCTCCTTCTACCATATGGGGAGTTGTGCAAGGAGCTAGGAACATCTTAAGTAAAGGATGCTCCTAGAAAGTTGGAAATGGGGAAAAGGTCAGATTTTGTGAAGATGCTTGGATCTTGGACCATTCTCTAATTGAGAATTTTGTGTATAGGACCCAAATTGATAAATCTAAGCAATTGTATGGCACTCTTGTGGCACATTACTAGTTTAATAATAGTTGGGTTAGCCTTGTTAATATTAACTAAGATTTTTTTTATGTCTAGATTATGTTGAATGCCTTTCATTTGTATCTCCATAAGGAAGTTAAAATGATATAGAGTGTTGATGAAAGTGGTTGTTTCAGAGTTTCATCTATGTTCAAATCTGAGGAGAAAGGTGTTCGCCCTTTGTGGACTCGAGCTTGGATAAAAGGTCTTAGTCCAAAAATAAATATCTTTTACTATATATTGCTTCAGAATAAAATTCTTACTTAAGATAATCTAAAAAAGAGAGGCTTCAAAATAAAATTCTTACTACAGGTTCTAAAAATGAAGAAAGATCAAAGATTGAATGCTAAATGGAAGGCTCCTCCTATAAGATAGATCAAAGGGAATTTTGATGGTGTTGCTAAAGGAAGTCCTAGAAAAGTGGCCTACGGAGGGGTTTGGAGGGATCACACTTGTAATATTATAGATGTTATTGCCATATCTATTGGTACCTTTACTAGTCATAAAGCTAAGGCTGTTGTAGCTCTTTATACAATGAGGCTAGTAGTGGAAACTGGTTACCAGTACCTTTGGATGGAAGGAGACTCCTTGAATATTAGAAATATGCTTAATGGTAAAAGCCCAATTACATGGTCTATTAAAGCTAGTATAACAAAAATTAAAAGCTTAATGTTAAATAAATTTGACAAAGTCATTTTCTCTCACTCGTACCACGTTTAGGAAACAATTTGGCTAACTGGTGAACAAGCTATCCAACAAGAAAGTAAGATAAGCTGGCATGATTACCTAAATAGGAGTGTGGATTTGGAAGCACTAATTAATTTTGATAGAACTCACGTGAGGTAAGATTTTCTAAGATTGGCAATTTAATGATAAGTGGAGGTGGGATTGTGAAGGACAATGTTATATTCCCTATGAAGTACCTAAAAGTGATTATTACCTCTACTTTGCATGCAAGAGGGTATGTGCAAGATCATGGTCAACTAAACTATGCTCTTAAGTGTCAATAAAAGAATAGAAAATAGAGTTACATCAACTTAACATACAATTTTATACTAGTTATTAACTTTATATAAAAAAATTGAGAGAAAAGAATCTATAGAAAATTGAATCTAGTTTCTAAATTACTAGGAATTATCTCAAAAACAGAAAAATTGATTGGTCAAATTTTTTAATTTTAATGCAATATTACAAAAATTTTAGAACAAAAATAAGAAATAGACATATGTCTAACCACCTTAATCAAAATCAAATGATAATATTTTTTAATAATATTCTAGATATAAGTAGTAGACTCATGCTTAGATGTGACACATATTTCTGGGTATTTTTATTCTAAATAAATAATAATTAATTAATTTTTGACTTTATATTTTTTGGAATTAAAAAAACTCTCATGTCTAACCACCTTAACTAATTCATAACTCTACAAAATTCAATTTTTCATTTTTTTCCCTTATAGTAAAAGAAACAGAAAATGGGATGCATCTTTTAGATTTAAAAAATGCTGTACCATTTGAAAGTTATAGTTGTTTTTCAAATAGTGTGTTAGTTAGCACTTTATACATAACTCCATTAGAAAATATGTAATAATTACTTACTAAAATCATAATTTGACAAACCTTACATTTATCGAAAGATGAGAACATTCTTAAGAAACCCTTTTCTTTTCATCAAATTTTGGTGAAAACAAGTTGTCAGGTACATGTTTGAAGTAAAAATCACATAAAAATAGGCCAAAAGCACATTTCTAGGATGTTTTTATAGTTGACCATATAGGCTTATTATGAAAAGATATAGTAGACCTTATAAAGATATTAATTGTTTTCATTTAGTATCAGGGTGGGTGGGAAAAAAGTTGGAATAGATTTTGGAATGGTTTGAGATATTTCAAAACTATAGATTTTTCAGATCGCCACTTTTTGGCACACCATGATCCTACACATACTCAAGAGTTTTAATGAGCTCCTTGGTTATTTTAATGAGAACCTTAGCTTTTCTCAAAATTTTATGTCTCCTAGTCTACTCTACTTTGGCATATCACAGAGAAATACAATTTTTGCATATCGGTGGGGAATCGAGAAAACAGGAACCAAAGAACTATAAAGCATAGAAGGCCAAAGCCTCTATTTGGTAGATTTTAGAAAAGGGTAATGTTACTACTTACCTAGAGTTCCTTCATGGCTATAAACCACATATCATGGAAGCCTTCTTTAAAAATTAGTTGGAAGATAGGGTTTCAATGCATGGTGTTACAATTCACTTGATTGAAGATTTCATTGCCAAAGTCATGAGGCTTCCTAAGGGGGGCATAAAGTTTATATTTCTAATGCTGCATTCAAGATATTTATGAAGATAGAAGAGGACGAATTTTTTTTTGAGAAAATGGAGATTTTTATAAGCTGAGTCAAATAAAAGTTATATGGCACGATGTCCTCTCTTGCATCCATGAGTACTTCATTCTAGATGGTAGGGCAAAAAGAGTTCACAAATTTCATTTTGTTTTCCTAAATCATTTTTGGTATAAGGATGGGATCTCTTTCCTATTTTATCTAAGGTACTCCTTGCTTCAAAGCCTTTAAGCCCATAGGAAAAAAAAATCCTACCTAGTTTTACATGGAGGGCTTATCCTTTTAATTGAAAATTATTGTAAGAGGAAGGCCATTATATCTTCCCTGCCCTCTAAGAAAAAGAGAGGTTCTATTAGTGAAACCTATTTAAGGAAGAGTAAGGGAGATGAAGGGGTAAGTGTGAAAAAGAAGAGTCTGAAGTAGGACATACCTCAGAAAAATGCTGAGGAAATTACTAAGTCTAAAAATTTAGACAAAAATGATGAAATGAATATGGAGAATGAGGAGAATATGAAAATGAGGGACTTTAGTTCAAACCAGGAGGGTTACCTTGGTAGAAAAGGTGAGCATAGAAAGGATGAGGTTAAGAAAAGTTATGACAAAAATATAGGGTCAGATAATATTGGAAAAGAGGATAAAAACTAGAGTGGGAAACCCTAGAAAGCTAGGGAGGAAAATTTGGAGGAAGATATGAGGAAGGAGAATGTTGACCTAACTAGTAAGGGTGATACACTTTTGGAGGAAGATATAGGGAAGGAGAAGGATGACTCAATTGGTAAGGGTGCAAGGCTTTCTTTCCTTCACACTACTAAGCTTAAGGTAGACTCCTCTCTCTAAGGTGATTCTTGGATGTACAATGAGTTAACGACTTTGAAAAAAGGAATGGAAAAGATGTAGCAGGATCAGGGAACTGACCAGGCTAAGATCATCCAACTAGAAGTTCAGGTTGGCAATATCATAGAGAAGTTAAAGGAATATGAACATGAGCTTTGTATTTCAATCAAAGAGAGTGGTAACAAGATGGAATAGGTCACTTCAAGCATTTGTGTAGCTGCTACTAGCTTAAGTAAGAGAAATAATGAGGAAATCATGTCTTCTGGTAGGCCAAGCAAAAGAATAAGACTAAGTTTAAGGAAGAAGGCAACTGAGAAAACTAGGATATTTGAGTTCTCTACTATTGACATTATCTAAAACACTATGGAGGTGAGCATGGAGGTGGTGAAAATGATTAAGGAGTTGCAACAAGTTCCGGTCCTTGTACAACCTGGTTGTGCTTATTTGAACATCTTTTATTTTTCTATTAAGGGTTTTGGGTCCCTTCAAAACCTATTTTTACCTTAATCTAAAACAAATAGTAAGAGTTATTGAAATGTTAGTTTTCTGAAATAATTGTAATTTTTAGTAATTTGATACTAACTAGTATAAAACATGCATTTAATAGACATTTCCAATTGGAATTGTGTGAGACCATATATAACTTAGCTAGAATAAATTTATCAAGATCATATGTTTCATGAAAATTATTTTTTAGATAGAAATTATTCAAATTGAATTGTTATGATAAGTCATCCTAAAAGGTAACACAACTTTGTACTTTTACCTAGTCTATTAACTTAATTATAAAGTTCTGACACCCTCAAAGCTACACCAGCTAGAAGAGAGTAGAAGATATCACCTCCCCAATGAAAGATACTCCTAAAGGTGGTGGGGGGGCGGGTTGGGGGAAGTCAACCATAGCCATAGCCAAAGCCACAACAAGGCTAGACTAGATATGCTAGAGTAGTCGATGATGGATATGACAAATAATCACATTGCTATATATCAAAAATTTGACACTCTGGTAGAATTCTCCACCAAATTCATACATTATGTAGCCATCACCCTATACTTTTTTAAGGTGAATAAGGATAAGAATGGCCTAGGCAAGGAGAGTGAGACAACTTGACCCATTTATGGGTTCCTGGTTGAGGACTAGATGAAGATGCTCCTAGACAAACCTGTCATGCTGGAGGGTGAGGACATGAACAAGGACATGCCTAACAAGAAGGAGGATGAGGATCCTAGAAAGAAGAATGGTAGCTAGCCCTAGATCTTGTTTTTTATTTTTTACTATTATGTTGTTGATTTACTATGAATTGGATACCCTATGGGTTTTTACATTATACGTTTATGTTGATATGTGAGACTAATAGCAGCAAGTATATTGTGTACTACTGGAATGTTTTTTAGTTTTTTCTTTTTGCAAGTTTCCAGACCGATGGTATTGTTAATTAGGCTCTATATATTATATGTTTTTTGAAGTTTCAATCTTGTATTAGTTAGATGACTGTGAGATAATCTCTGGACAACTATCTTTTTAGTCTTTTTGTTCTTCAAGGTTAGTCCCCTGTCCTTTTGGCTACTATCTAATACTTCAAAAAATTAATAATAAAACTTCCCCTATATATTACTTGTAGTCATTACAAAATAGTTATGATAATAAGTAGGCCAAAGTTGAAGATAATCTTTTCACTAAAATTTTACACCTAATTAGAGACTATATACCTTTTGACCATTATATCTCCATCAAACACCTTATGATGACTATAGAAAAGGAGACTTACATATGAAGGTTTTACTTTAGAGCTTCCCCAAAATATATAATAGCTATAACCTATGGGCTCTTGGACATACCAAAAACTTTCAAATACTAATCAACGTCATTCCAATTAGTTAGACAGAACCACATCTTATTCAGAGCGAACATAAATATCGAGTTGTTCTTAATCTAATAATACCTCTCACAAAACATTATGTTGTTATTGATTTATAGAATTGAGTATTCCATAAGGGGTTGGCCTATAATCCCATACTCACTACACTTTGGAATACAAATGTTTCAATCAATACTCCCCAACAACAATAGAACTCCTTTGATAGATACCCTTTAATTACAACTCGACAAAAATCTAC
>CM053790.1:576153819-576163819 GCA_028749045.1 Cupressus sempervirens | reverse complement strand
CCTATTTTAGAGTTGTTGGGTGTTGATAACAGGAAAAGCCATGCCCATAATATTTATAAGACAATAGTTGAAAATTTGCAAAATGCTTATAAAAAAATTGACAACACAACTCGAGGAGGTGATTTGAGTAATGCACGCAGAGCATTGATGACTACTATATCTAGTAGAAAATTGACACATAGAAAATAGGTACATGCAATTTTCGATGTACTACATATATCTAGAAGAATTGTCTAGAGATACATCAAGAGGAGAAATATGCTAGATGATAACATTGAGAATAACTGGGTGAATATTTGTAGAGTTCCTCAAAAAGACGAGATTTTTGAAGAAGTAAAAAGACAAGTTATTGAATTTTGGACCACACATTCTTGTGTTTCTTCCAACAGGCATGATACTATACAAATTAAAGATCAAGAAATAAGGGACAAAATTGAACATCCAAAACATTTCATAGATATAACTCAAAGTGAACTTTTTGAAGCATTCAAACAAGAATTTTCAAATGTCAAAATATGTAAGAGAATGTTTGAGAGTTTACGTCCTTCCTTTGTATGCATAAATAAGATGCGAGAAACTTGTTGTTGTAGAAATCATGTTGAATTTGGTCTACACTTGCAATCATTTAAAAAAGTTATGGCAATACTTGATCCTAATTTGGTCATCCCTATCAGTACAACACAATTTGTGAGGTCCATATTATGTGATAAATTAAAAGATTCAGATGAATTTAAAGTGCAATGCATCAAAAATCAGTGTGAAGATTGTGCAGATTTACAAAATTTTTCTAAAATTATGCAAGTTGAGAATATTAATGAATCCACACCAGTTTCATGGATGAGATATGAATATGAGACATACCAAAATAATAGAGGGGATGAATCCAAAAAAATTGTATTGAAGGAGAGTGAATTGCATTATGATGAGTTCATGGCCAAGTTTTGTCCACTGATATATCCACATATCCAACATTGTCATGGTGCACAATGGCAAGCTAAACAGTTTCATGGTTCCAAAAATTGTTTTCCACCTAGTTTTATACTTTCAGTTGTAGATTTTTCTGAAAATTATACATTTGCACCTCATACAGAGCTCCAAAGCCAATATTATCATTCTGAACAAGTTGCAATATTTGTGCAAGTGACCTATAGATATGCACAATTTGAGGTGGATCAGATAGAAAGATTGGATGAAAATAAACACGTCATCATCAAAGAGTTTCATTTCTATATTAGTGATGATAGAGTTCATGACAGGAGTTATGTGGCTCATTGTTTTGCAATGTTCTCTGAAGATCTCAGAAATCGTGGAATAAATGTTTCAGAGCACTAGATTTGGTCTGATGGATGTTTAGGTTAGTATACACAAAATAGTTACACAGTTATTTAACTTTATTTTAACTTATATTTATTTGGACATGTCTATTTCTATTTGATATATGTACATTGATAATTGTAGATACTTATCATGTTTCATGTTCATAGGACAATTCAAATCTGCAAAAGCATTTAATTGGTTAGCAATGCAACATGCTAGAACCAATGTTAGGTTTTTATGGAATTTCTTTGAAAGTGGACACGAAAAAGGGGAGCATGATGGAGCAGGAGCATGTATAAAATGTGCACTTCGACAACATGAACTTGCAGGTAAATATATGCATTTTTAAAATGTACATGTTTAATACTCTAATACCATATATTTTAAATTTTACATGCATATTGTATGTACATATAGGGAATAGGATAGAGAGCGCAAATCAAATTGTTGAATGGTGCAAAGTTCATTTTTCTACTCGAGATACTGAATACAATAAGCGTTACTTTTGGGAGGTGAAAGGTGAACTAAGTTATATTTATTTTTTATGTATTTTTTAAATCAAGTTGAGTTTTTAATTAAATATTTATTTTGAAATATGACAATTATTTTTTGTATTTGTAACAGATATAGATCTTGATCTAATCCTTACAATTGTCAAACGATTCATGGAATTAGAAGTTTACATCAAGTGATGAATACAGGAAACCATAAACCTCTAGTAATTAAAGTAAGAGAGAAAACATGGTTTTGTGATGACAACATTAAGGACAGTGTAGTGAGTACATGTGAAAATATTGGGAATGGATATGTTTCACATTGGGATTTGAAGGAGATAGTTAGAAAGCCTCCTTTTGAAGATGTTGACATTGACATTGACATCCATGATCCTGTATATTCAACTGATTATGAGCGCATTTTTGATTTAGTTATGGCAGGTTTGTGTGCATATATACATATATATAAATTAATATAAATGTATATTTGTTTTAAAATTAATTTATATTTATCTTTTTATATACATGCAGGAGATATTTTTGTAGTTCAAGCCTTACCAGATAATGCAGAAAATGTGGACTATTATCTTTTAAGATGCATAAAAGCAAAACACAAGTTGCTAGAAAGAACTATAGATGCTGGTGAATAGTCATATCCAATTGGATCAGTTGTTATTGAAGGAACATATTATCAGCAAACAAGGGTAATTGGTAGTGGTATTGAATTTATTGAATACAAGCCTAGAGAAAAGGTTTTACACTATAGTAACCATGTTATAGCAACCAAATTACAATTTGAAGTAGTACAAAGAAAAGGACATCATGGAAATCAAAAGTGGAAATTGCCTATTGAAGAACATCAAAAACTTCTAGAGATAATAAAAAGTAGAGAGGATCCTAACAATACATTGTTTGTGGAGCTCTAGTTTACCTATGTACTTATTGTGGAGCTCTAGTTGAGTTATGCCTGTATAGCTCTTATACTTTCATATTTAATATTGACAGGATATTTGTTTTATAAATTTTTGTACATTGGATCATTTATCATGCATATGCAAAATTAGACATGTATTGTTTTTTTTATATAAATTCAACATGGATATCTCATTTAAGACCAAGTCTCTTAGGACCTCCCCTTAAGAGAACCCTTTTAGTATTTGTATGTATTTATATGTACATTGTTTATGTTTTCTTACATATGATTGTTAATGTTGTTATGTATTTATGTATATATAATCTTTATATGTTCTTATATGATACATTCTTTATGTTTGTATATAATCGTTATGTTCTTACATGTATATGTTATATGAACTATGTTACATATTACATAAATTATATTTTATTAATTAAATGTTGTTAATTATAGTTAATTAAGAATGTATGTCATTAAATAGAGTTAATTAAGTCATTAAATAGAGTTAATTATTAAGACATTAAATATAATTAGATTAAATGTAGTTAATAGGAATAAATATAGTTAGTTAAAATTAATTAGGTTAAATATAGTTAATTATAGTTAATTAAGGCATGTCATTAAATATAGTTAATACATGGTCTACATTAAATATAATTAGACTAAATATAGTTAATTATATAGTTAATTAAGACATATCATTAAATATATGTTATATTGTTATGTACATCGACCATTAAAATTATATAGTTAATTACACTTAGTTTTAGGCATTAAGATGAATAAGTATACATATACATGTAAACTTGAATATTGAAAATATGAATAACCTATAGAAACATGTGCATAACACATACATAAGTTACATAAAAGATGAAGACATCAAAAGATCAATAAAATAGACGTCTACATTAAAAGATCAATAACATACATGTGCATATATCTAGAGAATATAATGTACCCATATCAAATGTATAAAAATAGATCATGTATCAAATGTATGGAAATAACATATATAAAACCTCAAAATCTCCATATAAACATGTCTATGGAAATAACATATAAAACATCATTTAGTGTCCATGATATAAACATGTATCTAGAAATAACATATAAAACATCAAAGTGTCCATATAAACCATGTATCTGAAAATAACATATAAGACATCAAAGTTTCTGGATATAAAATGTATGCATATGGAAATAACATATAAAACATCAAACTGTCCATATAAATGAAAAGCCTGTCACATATGATCTAATCAGCTACATCCCCCCTCTTGATCTTGGGCCTTGTCCCCAAAATGGTCTATCAGTTGCATCTGAACCCTGTGTCAAATGATAACTTGAACCATTTAACTATGTGTACAGACAAATTATATCAAGATCTACATGCATATATATATATATATATATATATATATATATATATTGTAACATACCTGGGAGTTGCGACGTGTAGCATCTGTCGGTGTCTGCAGATCAGCAAAACATAACATACTATCACTCAAACCCTATAACACATACACAAACACACATATATACATTAATTTAAAAATATAGACATATTATTTACTATAATAAAAATAAATCTAAACATATAGAGATATTTACCATAGCATTATGTAATGCTCTGCCGATCTAACTGATATCTAAATCATGTAATGAAAAAATAGTATCAGCATTGAAGTCAATAGTGCGGCCCTGATCTGAAAGCATGGAAGTAAATAGACCAGGCTGTATGGTGCCACTGATATCCTGAGTAGGGGGGGGGGGGTGCTGTAGGGTCCTGAGTAGCTGGGGTTGGTGTTGTAGCCTAGGCCTGTGTAGCAGTAGGAGTAGTAGAAGGTGCAGGAATGTCCTCTTGCCTCTGTGAATCCTCTGGGATTGCTGTACATGACAAAATATGTCTAATCTGAGAGCTCATGTCACGAAGTGGAGTCCCTAAGAGTGTAGATAATGCTCAATATGCATCTAAAAGATCAGATGCTAAATATGATGCCAAATGATGCAATGCATCCACCTCTAAGACTGCAAAAATGTCTACAGGAGAAGGTATGTCTGCAACTCCATAATCAACATCAACATGTGTGCTAGATGATGCAGCTGTGGGAGCGGTACCTCGAGACCGTTGCATATATCTACTACATCGATCAGAAGAAATCTCATGTAACTGTGTGGTGACGATGACGATGCTCGAAAAAATTTGTGCCCTAATTGTGTCATCAGGAACACTCTCACCTGCAGTAGCCATCTGTGGACCTCTCGGCATAACCAAAAGTTTAGGACCCACCATTGCCCGTTTGTTAACGGGCACAGGAGTGTCCGCAGGTCTAAATCTATCAGAAAGTCTCCCCTAACCTTGCCCAACATTCCCTAGATAATCTATATAGTCAACATCATATTGTAAATGAAATTCCACAAACAATTGTTTGTAGAAATATAGGGGGAACTCATCCTTTTGTGGCCATCTATGATGAGTACCCAACCAACGAGGATACATCAATGGTGCGATGAGTGGATCAGTACACTTCATCGCAGAGTAGCCTCTGACTCTGCGACGATCTGCATAAGATGGAAACATGGATTTCACCATGCCGGTGGAAACCTCAGTGTCAATCTATGTGTACTTCATAGTGCCAGTGACACTGTGAGATAAAGAAGAATAAAATGTCTCAATGCTCATATCATCAAAAGGGTTGTATGATTCAACTGTCTGAATCATACAAAATAACTCCTCTTGCATCACTGTGACCTTCTCCGTATTAGGGAGGGTGGTAGAAGAGGAAAGTGAGGTATCCAATACCTACATAGCACGAGATAATCTCGTAACTATATCTCTAAATAACTATTGTCTATCATGAGTGGAGGAGGTCGATCTACGTGATGTACCAGACTCAGCATTCTGACCCTCACCACAAACACTGGCATCCCCTAAGGATGCAGGAGCACGATCCCCAGAACCAGATGCCATAATGTATATATGGAAATAAATATGAGGATATGAATGTGATAAATATCTAGAGATCTGTACATGCATATATATACAAATATAAACATACAAGTGTATTTAAATTAAAATAATTAAAAGTTAAATTTAATTTGAAACACATGTAAATATAAATACACAACATTAAATGTATGGTGCTAAATTCAATCATGTAACATACATATGTATTTTAAAACAAATTATGTTTGAGACCATATCTAATGTACATTGTAATGTGCTCATGCAAATGTGAAAAATAAATATTCGTACATGTGCATGTATATGCAATAAAAATAAAATAAAATTTCTTGATTAAATGATAACTAAGTGTACACATGTACAAACATGCAATAAAAAAATATAATTCTTGACTAAAATCTAGATTTTGATGTAAATGCTTTGATGATTATGGGGAGTGTAGATGAGAGTTAGGACATAGGGATAGAAAAATTTGTTACTAGATAAGTAAATGAGTTTAGTTAGCAAATGTTAGTTTACAATTTATAACTCATGACTTAATTTAGTAGTTTGAATTAGAGTTAAGAATGTTAATAAAGTAAATGGGATATAGTTTTATTAAGGTTGATAGTAAGGTCAGTCTATTATGTGCTAGTAAACATATGAATACCTATTACAACCTATAACAAACGTAATGACCTAGTAGGAGTCCTTAGGTCCCCTTAACATATATATGGATAAAAATACCTAGAAATGTATCATAAGAGGTTGTTATGTGTCATTTGGTAATGTAAGAATCGTCATTACCTAATAAAACCTATTATATACTAATAATACATATTAAGACTTATTAGAACCTATAAAAAATAGTATGACCTATTACAACTCCTATGTCCCCTTAAGACACACATGTATGGATAACGTATTGAAAAATGCAGTTGACATAAGTGATCTTAATGTGTTTTTTGGTAATGTAAGACTCATTATTACTTGACAATACCTATTATGTGCTAGTAAACATATGAATACCTATTACAACCTATAATAGACGTAATGACCTAGTAGGAGTCCCTAGGTCCCCTTAACATATATATGGATAAAAATACCTAGAAATGTATCATGAGGTCGTTATGTGTCATTTGATAATGTAAGAATCATCATTACCTAATAAGACCTATTATATTCTAATAATACATATTAAGACTTATTAGAACCTATAAAAAATAGTATGACCTATTACGACTCCTCTGTCCCCTTAAGACATAGATGCATGGATAACGTACCTAAAAACATATCATTTAACTGATCTTAATGTGTTGTTTGGTAATGTAAGACTCGTTATTACCTAACAATAACTAGTTGTTAAAATGAACATCATCAATATCTAAGTGTGGTTCACTCAGTTAGTAGAGGGCCTATGTTATGGTTAGAATGCACGGTATGGGTTATGATTGTAGTTAATATAGGATTATGTTAGAAGGTGTATTTAATGTCAAAATTAATTTCACCATAAGATATTATTGTTTCACCTCTAGATCCATCAGGTTATGTTAGAAACTGAATAATGTCCCCTAAAGGTTTGCTACATTTTTTACTAATATTTTTCTACATGTTTACCTCATTTTTTTCTATATTTTTTAACTAATTTTTTTGACATTTTAACCTAATGTTTTTCTATATTTTAACCTAATATTTTTCCTAATGTTTTTTCCATATTTTAACCTAATATTTTTCCTAATATTTTTCTATATTTTAACCTAATGTTTTTCCTAATATTTTCTATATTATAACTTAATGTTTTTCTACTTTTTTATCTCATGTTTAACTACATTTTTGCTAACAAATTAATTTAAATACTATTCTAAAACAATCTAAAATAATTAAAATAATTTAAACATATTAAAAAATAAACAATTTTAAGCATTTCACTAACAAAATAGATAAAAAAAACAACTATTTTAAGTACAATTAACATCTATTAATCAAAAAATACATTTAAAAACTATTTAAAAATGGGGAGGAAAAAACCACTAACCAGTTATGGCCGAAACCCTTGACCTGCTCTCCAGAAATCCAGGAACAGCTACAGTAACAATGATAGCCGCTAGAGGTTTGCGGTAGCTTTTATACCGGCTCGAGGTTTCGGCCGTAACAGTTTTGGCCGAATGGGTTTTGGTCAGAATGGTATGAGCCACATAGGCGTGCGAAATTGCCACGTATGTTCGACCGGAACCATTACGGCCGAAACTGTTATGACCGAAAGGCTTTCGGCCAAAATAGTAAAAGATATCACAAAGGGTGACATAGGTTTGTGCTTTTACCCTATAAGGGTTATTTAACTTAATCTTGTCCATTATATTTGTGGATGTTCTTTTGGGAAAGAAGAAAGGCACATTAGCCATGCCACCAAATATGAGTACCCTTCTATAAGAAGTAGGATTTTGTACATATTTCATAGAGGAAGTAGATAGATGACATGTTATAGTTTGCTTCCAAGTTTCTTGACCATATTGGTTAAGAAGAAGTACATTATGTTGAGATGGTTTCTCTACTAATTAGAAAATTGTCATCGTTACAGGGGATATGATTCATGGGATGAAGTTCCATGTGTGAACCGAAGATATCTAGACCATAAAATTTCTAAATAGATGGATACTTGTTGGACCAGGGACCATAATAGGTTATTAGAGGCAACCTTGGACAAAGAGAGGGAATAGATAAGGGTGAGTGTACTAAGATGGTGTACAAAAAGGGTGGTATAAGTGGACACCTTTTCTCTGAAATTAGGTGAACCTAAACTTGGTCAAGATATTTGAGTGTCATCCAATAAAAATAACAAGATGTGTAAAACATATAAATGTTGGCATTAAGTTATTATTACCATTAGTGACAACACTTATCTATATCAGTATAGCTACTGACCTCATCACTCAGTCTGCAATGTATACCGAGCATTTAGTGGTTACCTTGTACATTCATCACTTAAGCAGTTTACATCGAGCATTCTAGTGTTAACCGAGCTAAGTATAGCTACTGAGTAATGGAAGCACAATGTTTACCAATTCATGGAAGAACAGTGTTTACCGAGTGATGGAAGCGCAATGTTTACTGAGTAAAGAAAGTATAATGTTTACCAAGTGAAAGCAAGGTAAACGAAGGATTCAATTTTTACCGAGTGATACTATATCCATGGAGTCTCCAATGGTTACCAAGTTCAAATGTATGTTAGGTGATTAGTATGGACCGAGCCTTCACTTCTACCGAGTGCATGATGATGTCAAGTAATCCAGTGGACACTGAGTATCAGAAGGTCACTGAGTCAGTTTAGTGAACCCGAGTTATTTACTGTTTGGCCGACTCAGTAATATTTTGTTCACTTGTGTTTTAGCCAACCTTGAAATTGTAATTATTGGAATGTTAGATATGTAATGTATTATATCATTTGCAAGATGTATGGAATATGATGAGAAAAAAAGGGAGAGATATGTAATGTTTTGAGAAGTAAAAATGCGAATCAGCAGAAGAGCAGAATATTCAGCAAGGTCTACAAGGAGCAGTAAAGATTCATTAGTCACAAGAAGGTGATCTATATTTCAAGGATCTAATTAGAAAATAAAGCTTGTAAGTAGATCCATTGTTTCATCATAATAGGTGAATCAATTTTGTAAATCCTTTAATAGGGTAGACTTAATAGTCTTTGTATAAATCTCCTAACAGAGTGCATACCTCAGTGTATGTTTCTAAATCCTCTAACACAATGGACCTAGTAGTCCTTTGTGCCCCTAATAGGGTAGATCACCGGAAGTGGTCAATGTAAGCCTTAACAGGTCAACTTCATACTGCAGTAATGAATTTTTGTGGGTATCATCCCCACCCCAGTTTTACTTTCTATTTGGAAGGTTTTTGGGTCACCAAATCATTGTGTATATGTGTTATGAATGTTTGTTCTCTCATTTATGTAGTAGATTAGATGAATGAATGGTGAATAGTATATATGGTTAAAAGTACTAAAATGTTCTAAAGTTTTAAAGTTACTGATTCACCCCTCCCCTCTAGGTAACCTATCTTATCTCAAGAATATTTCTAACAATAAATTGTAGTACTCTGAATCTACTTTCAAAACTACTAGGGTATTTACAAAATGGATAAGATTAGGTGGGTCAAACCCTATGCACATGAAAAATAGTTCATGATTTTATTAGAAAACATAACTTAGTTGTTTTCATGCGCAACATAAAAGACATAGTTATATTTAAGATATTGAATATCCCTTTGGTAGGATGATAGTTAAGAGTCATATCTAGAAGTTGTCTTTTTTTTCTAATT